>JAYEVK010000189.1:0-210653 GCA_036346275.1 Otatea glauca
TATTACTTAGACATGGCTTTGAACCAGCCGGGACGTTTGACTCCTTTCCATGGAAACAAACACTCACCCAAGTCAGGATCCACTTTCATCACACCCAACACCATGTTTCTTGTTTCATGGCAAGGCGCATAACCGCTGCATTGGTATGTAAAACCCCACAGTGCAACTGATCGAAATGCCTGTATATATCTCCCCTTCCTTAGATGCAAAGCCACATCTAAATAACTTAATAGGCTAAGATCGTCCCATACGAAATTCCTGGTTGTACAAATTCTTGGATCTATAGCGCCCCATTGCTCGATCCTTAATCAAACACGCAGGCGTCCACCCTACACTACGTGCAAATCCTCTGCACATCCGGCTATGCCAATAATCGCCCGCATCAAAACCATAGTTTTATTTTGGGTTTTTAATCAAAATACCTATAACCAACAATGTCATAACCAACATTTTACATTTCTCAAGAAACAAATTTTGATCTGATCATCTACCTCAAAGGTTCTAAAGCATGGCTAAGCATGGATAATTATGAAATCGAATATACCGATGATAACATTAAATAATGTCTATGCTTAATCTATGGTTATCAAGGTTCACATGTCCATACCTATCAAGGTGGTTTCATGGAACAACAGGTATAACTACCAGTACCACAAAATAGCAAATTTACAGAAAGTAAACGCATGCATGAAATATTTTAATAAACACAATGCAAAGCAAATACTGGGATCAAGATGGTCAAAGGTAGGGGTGAAAACGGATCGGATATTTGACGGATAATAGCTCTACCATATTTGTTTTCATATTTTTCCTCGAATCGGATACTGGATAGCCCGGATACGAATAACGACGGATAATGTCAAATACGGAAATGGATCGAATACTTAATCGAATCGGATATGGTTTTGAATATTTATCTGAATATGATAACCCCTTAGATTGTACATAAAAATTAACTAAAAGACGAATCTAATTGATTTGATCAAAACATTATAGAAAATTGAACAAATATAAGCATTTTCATTCACTTAGACAATAGTTAGATACCATGTCGCAAAACAAAATTATATGAGACTTAATTCATCACACACATACGATTAATTCATCATACACTAGATTAAAATACAAAAGGAAGGTAATCCTTGCTCATATATACAAAAAGAAGCAAACACATAATACACTAAAAGTTTGATAATACTTAGATATCATGTCTCTAGGAAAAGTATATAACATTTACATGTAATGACCCAAGATTTGTATTCTTTGTTGAATTATGTTTAAAATAACAAATTATGTATTTATGAGTTTTTATGTATTTTTAGCTATTTATTTAAAATATTTTCCTATTAAGAATAGAAGTTTTGAGAATTTTGAGAAAATTTAAAATCTAAAAAATATTTAAAATAATTTTTAAATGTTAGATTGTTTCTATAACTTTCTCAAAAAATCATAATTTTTGGAGTTGATTTACTAATTTTAATAATTGAAACTTGCTTTAGGATTAATTAAATTAGAAAACAATTCAAATTATAGCCTTTTGGGCCAAAAGAGTAGTCTTGGCTCCAGCCCACATGTATATCCGGATATCCGACCCATCAATATCCGGATTATCCAATCCGTATCCGTATCCGACGGATAGTGAGCTACCGAATCCGTGATCCGGCAAAAAATCCGACCGTGATTCGATCCGATCCGATACTATCCGACAAATATCCGATCCGATGTAATCCATATCCAAAATATCCAGATCGATCAAAAATATCCGATCCGCTTTCATCCCTAGTCAAAGGGTGCTTGCCTTTGCTTATTCATTGCTTACGACGGCCGAGACCATGATCGATTTGAGGTAACGACGGAGGAAGAGACGCTTAATTCTACACGCTGATCAATCGGAAATAGAGCAAATATCCAACTTTAATAAGGGCAAAATAAAATGTATAGCAAACCAAATAAAGATTCACTACAAAAAAATGTGAATGTTTTAGGGTTTGAATTATATGATTTCAACACTTCATGATATAGATAATTATACATTCACATAGATGATGACTTTATGATGAACAAACACGGCTTCTCTTAAAGATTATCTATTCTTGAATTATGAAAGATCGAGATGGCGATCAGGGGGTGTGAATGATCCCAAATTAAAATAAGTTCTCTAAGGAAGATCACAAATGCGATTTTCACCCAAAGAAACCAAGCCAAAACCCTTAGATATCAAATGGAAGCAAAGAGTAAATTTTCACAAAAATAGCTGATGCAGGCTATCGCACTGGGGGCGATACTACCGGGTTATCAGAGCTACAAAGTGAAATCATGCATATGATCCGTTGATCCAAACTCAACCAAACTTGGTAGATAAGGTCCTTAGGATGTCGTGAACTTATTTCAACCTTCAATCACAAGGATTGATGTCAAAGTTCGCACCTTTATGCCCGGAATGAAGAACGCATAAGTTTCGACAAAATCAAAGAACTTCGATCAAGGCTTGCTCGTGGGGTTTTGATGATCAAAGTGATCTTGAATGACTTCCCACACGTCCCAAAGCAAGCAAGAGAACACAGAGAAACTCAAGGATACGCAATCTACAAGATCAAGCATTCAAGAATGCAAAGATCAACTTCTTGCAACAAGAACGCATGGATAGTCTAGATGATTGAAACAGATTTCAAGAAAGAATCAATCGAACCTCCTCAAAAAGATTCGTAAGCAATTAGAAGGAGGGAGGCAAATCCAAATTGTATAAATGTAAATTGCAAGAAAGTAAACACGGAATTTAAATTGCATAATTTAAATGCGTAATATAAATGCGTAAAGGAAATGAAACATGAACTTAAATGAAGAACATTTCATTTCTGGAAGGAGAGGTTACAAAGCCTCACATTCATGTGGGCAAAGCTCAAAGGAGCATCTAAAACCTCAAAACCTTCTCAAGGAGGCTACCCTCCACCCCTATTTATACAACTCTTGGGCCACCTACCACCCTTGGATGAGCCTCTAAACCCTAGAGCATCCATCAAGGGCTAGGAATAACCCACTCAACCAGCCATGCAAGGGCTAACCTGTAACCCACCACACATGGGTTTTCTTGCACGGTTTTCAAAGCAAACTACACTTATCCACTACTCTATCTTTAGAACTGCAACCCAACAGCTCTCCATGATCCAAATAGTGATAAGCTAGCCTCTCTAGTGTTCTCTTTGTCTCTTGGGACTTCACCGACTTCATCTCCGCCATCTTCCGCGTAACATTCGCCAACTTGAACCTCCGCCATCCCATGCCCTGGGCCCAAATTTCTCTTCGCCTCACCATGACCACCAAATGAAGTTCTACAACCACAAAGACAAGAAGTCCCTACTTGGTTCCACCATGAACCCACCATGAACCCAGCGCATCAATTTTATCACGAATTTGGGTTAGTACGCACTAAAGCGACCAAAACAGAAGATCCGTTTTCAATACAGCAGAAAGCTTCTCAATTTTGTATGATTTTTTATATTGCTCAGATGAAACACTTATCAACATGAAAAAGTTGCGTTTCAAAATTCTCTACAACTTTCATGTAGAACACATAATTTTTTGAGCAATAGAAAACCTTCAGAAAGGCATATTACGCACTGTAAAAATTGGTCCGTCATACACGTGAGATTCTCTCGTTAACATTCCCGATTTTCTATGATTTTGTATGTTGCTGAAATGAAAACTTGTCAACATGAAAAGTTGCGCCTTGAAATTCTATACAACTTTCATGTCCAAAATGCATATTATCGCACGCGGTAAAATTGGTCCGTTATACACGTGAAACTCACGCGACATTTGGTCCGCTATACACATGAAGCTCACTGAGATATGGTCCGTCATACACGTGAAACTCAGAAATTTGGTCCGCATACACATGAAACTCACAGTAAATTTGGTCTGGCATACACGTGAAACTCATAGAAATTTATGGCCAAGCATACACGTGAAAATCACGTAAATTTGGTCCGCATACACGTGAAACTCACGTAAATTTGGTCCAAGATACACGGAAACACACTGTGATTTGGTCTGTCATACACGGAAACTCGCAAATTTGGTTCGCATACACGTGAAACTCATAGAAATTTGGTCCGTCGCAAATGCAACTCCAACTTGAAATCAAATTTAAATACAAACTCAAATCTAAGCTTATCCTAGATCATATAAAGTCAAATACTTATCATGTATATGGATGGACCTCCACATGGTCCTTCAATCTCCCCCTTGATGAGTATATTGACAAACCACACATAAGGCATTAATTTGAGTTTGAGTAAGATAAGAAGAAAGCAATTTGATTTCAAAACCACACATGGTCCAGAGAGAATAGACTGAGAACATGACCAAGTAGGTAAGACATATTTTAGAGCTAAATCAAGGAGAGAGCAAGTTTTCCACAAAAAGCTCTAATATCCAATCATAAGTGCCAAATGTGATTATTTGATTATGATCCATAAGAATTAGCAAAAATTTACAAAGATCATAAGAACCAAATAAGCTTTCACATTTTTAATGATACCTTTTCTACGTTTTCTCCCCCTTTTGGCAATATAGGCATCAAAATGGAATTTTCTCCCCCTTTTTATGTATGCATGAAATGCAACCTAAGGGAGCTTTGAAGATTATCCAAATGATCGTAATGACAAGATATGACACCAAGCTTATCAATCTCAGATTATGACTAAACTAAGATATGTCCAAGTGCAAATAACAAATTTTGCTCATAAGCTAAGTTTTGAAAATGTGTCACCATTTTTTTAGCAAGATTTGACAAGTGCAAAGCTTAGCAAAGTTTCAAAGCTAGAGGCAAAACCACTCAAGGATTGAATGGAAAACCTAGAGTTCAACCTACTCAACACTTTGGGGAATTTTGAAGTGCATATAAGGTCCTTCTAGCTCATTTTTCAATTTATGCAAATTTTCTTTAAGACTTTGAAAAACATAGCGGGGTGCAAATGTTTGACATTATTTGCATTCTTTACCCACTTATGTGTTTGATATTTGCATTTTTTGTATTGATTGACTCAAGCCATTTTCGATCATCTCAAGAGTAACTCTTAAGAGAATGATCTTGGTCATACACAATATATTCCAAGTTAATCCCAAATGCAATGGGAAGCAGTCTTGAATATAAAGTGTTGAGATCAATTTTGCACAAAAGAGTCAAATTATTATTTTTATTTCAATTTAGCACATATGAGCGATTTTGAAGGACTCAAATATGGATCAAACAAATTTCACCCAAGTTGTTATAGGGACTCTAGAGAAATCCAAAATTTCACAATTCATGGTAAAAGCCCTAGAGAAGAAACTTAGTAAGTAAAAGCAATATGTTTCATCAAGTTTTCATTTAAAGCTTTCAAGTTTTCAGATTTCAATTAAGCTTAGCATGATAAATGAACTTGGACATATCTAAGCTAGTGATTTTCTTCAAAAGATATAGCATGATTTATTTTATAAAATTGAGTCAATTGCATACAAAGCTCATAAAATGTAAAATACAATCTAAATGCAATGCATGAACAGATTCCCAAACTCCCCTCAACAAATGAATCAATTTTAAGCTCAAATTTGGTTAAAGTTGAGTTATTATCAAGATTAGGCATAAAGAAAACCCAAAATGAACTCAATAACAACCAGAAATGCAGAATAAGGAGAAGAAGTCGAGAAAGCTGCAAACTAGGTGGTTATTGAGCATGTAAAAGATAGAAGAGACTCACTATGGCTCAGACTGCTCTTATCTTCCCAAGGGTGACATAGGAAGTGACTCTAGATCCCAACTAAGGAGTGCACACTGACCCTATCTACTCAGGAGGCCCAACACCTGCTAGACTTATAAGACTGTGAGAGAACTCAACCTAGAGAGAAGAGAGAACAACTAATCACGCATGATAGCAACCTAAAGCACAAGATAAGATGTCCATGCAAGGCATACCAGAAGTCTAAGTGAGTGAACTCAACTCAAGAAAATAAGCCCAAAAACACCCAGAAGAAACACAAAGAAGAGAAAAAACTGGAAGAGAATATATTATATATAATATACAAACCAGCTCCCCCTCACGATAGGCCGTAAGGGCTCACGATTCCAAGCTCACTCCTCAAGGCAACAAATCTGGATCTATCCAAAGGCTTGGTAAAGATATCGGCTAACTGAAAATCACTTTCTACGAACTAAAGCGCGATATCACCCTTCTCCACATGGTCTCTAAGGAAGTGATATCTGATATCAATGTGCTTGGTCCGGGAATGTTGCACTGGGTTCTTAGCAATGCAAATAGCAGAAGTGTTGTCACAGAAAAGTGGCATACTCTCTATCTCTAACCCAAAGTTCCGCAAGGTCGATCACATCTAGAGCACTGCTCACAGCAAATATACTCGGTCTCTCGGTGGACCTGCAACTCGGATCGCTCTAGACGACTAAGAAACAAGAGAATTGCCAATGAATTGGCAAGTGCCGAAGTGCTCTTCCTATCTATCCTACAACCAAGAAAGTCGGATCGGAAAAGGCTCTAAGGGACCAGGACAAGAAGAGGAAGAGTACTAAATACCATAATCGGTGGTAGCACGAAGGTACTCAAGATGCGCTTCACCGACTTTGTGGTGAGAGACGCGAGAGAAGCTTGAAATCGAGCACACGCACACACACAGAAAATATATGTCCGGCCTCAAAGGTGAGATATAGGAGGAGCCAATCATACTCGAAACTCCTTTTGATCAAGGGCTCACCATCCTCATCGGGCTCGAGGACAAAGAAGGTGACCATAGGAGTCATCACCGCTTACCATCGACATATCAAATCGCCTCGGGAGGTCCCGAGTGTACTTAACTGGTGCGTGAAAGTACCCTCCTAGTCCGCTTGATTTGGAAGCCAAGAAAGTAGCTCAACTCGCCCATCATACTCATCTCAAACTATGTGCTCATCACCTCGTAAAGCTGAGACACAAGTGAATGAGATGAGCCACCAAAATAATATCGCCCACATAAATCTGGACGAGAAGAAAGTCACGACTCATGGTGTCACGATGAATGAGTCTTGTCTACTCGCCCATCTTGAAGTTATGGTCGAGAAGATAAGATTTGAGCCTCTCATACCATGCTCACAGGGCTGCTTGAGTCCATACAAAGCTTTGGAAAGCTTGTATATATGACTCGAAACTTGGGGTTCTCAAATCTCAAGGTTGTTTGACATAAACCTCTTCCTCAATATAGCCATTGAGGAATGCACTCTTGACATCCATTTGATAGAGCTTGAAGCCCTGAAAGGCGAGAATGCAAGCAGGATCCTAATAGCCTCTAGTCTAACTACAGGCAAAGGTCTCCTCAAAGTCAAAACCTCAACAGAGAGAAAGCCCCTGCAACTAGCCTAACCTTGTTTATTCGAATGACAACCCCATCCTCACTCTGCTTGTTTTTGAACACCCACTTGGTCCCAATGACATTATGACCAGATGGACGTTCTACAAGCTGCGGACTTTGTTTCTCGAAGTTTTCAAGTTCCTCATGCATAGCATTAGTCCAAGACTCGTCGGATAATGCATGAGTCACATCCTCGACTCAAATGAGGCAACAAAGGCAGAGTGAAGGTAGAAGCTGGACAAACTTGTTTTTGAGCGAGTGACTCGCTCAAGCGGACGCCGATGATCCGATTAGGTGGATGAGAACGCTGAATATGACAAGAAGATCCAGAAGCAGAAGTGGCCTCTACCTCATGCACGAAGAAGTAGGAGCAGAGCCACTAGGCGCATGAGAGTCGAAAGTAAGTGGCCTTCCGAGGTGCGTAAATGGAAATAGAGGCACCTCGGTGTAGAGAGGGACTGGATCAGGTGGAACACCATCATCTCCATCATCCTCATCCTCTACAAAGATGGTCTCGGAGGAAGAAGAAGAGCCTGAAATGTCAGGTCTAGCTCCTGGGCTAGCATCATCAAAGGTCACTTCACAGGTCTCTATGATCCTATGCGCATCGCAACTCCAAACCCTATAGCTACGAGAAGAAGTTGAGTAACAAAGAAAGATACCATCAGAAGAACGAGACTCAAACTTATCCAGGTTATCAGACTTCAAAATAAAACACTTGCAACCAACACAAAAAAATGAAAAACACTGGGCTTTCGCCCATACCTCAACTCGTAAGAAGTGCGGTGCAAATGTGCTCTCAAGAATACATGATTAGAAACATGGCAAAAGAGCTATAGCCTCACCTAAAATTTTCTAGGAGTACTATACTGCCTAGCATCGTCCCGACCATCTCTACCAGGTCCTGCTTTTCCTTTCCACACGCCATTTTGCCGAGGGACGAGGAGAGGAGAACTGATGCTCTAAACCAGACTCCACACGTAAACTCTCAAAATAGGAGTTCTTGAACTCCGTGCCATTGTCTTCCGCAGACACCTGTAGTGCACCGAGAGCTCAAAAGACAACCTATGGACCAAACCCTAAAATGGGGAAAAGTCTCATCCTTCGAGGACATGAAAACACCCAAGAGTACCTCAAAAATCATCAACAATGACAAGAACATACCACTTCCCACCCATCGATCGCACTCTATTTGGTCCAACGGTGTCTATATGTAAAAGTCGTCTGGTGCATCACCATCACAACGGTGATCGGGGATGAGAAGCAAGAACCATCTTGCCATGTCGACGTGGAGAGCAAACTAAGTCTTTGACCATTTTGAGTTTGGGCAAACCACGAATGAGGTCATGGCTGCTAACTCAGGTCAAATGATCAAAACCAATGTGACCAAGTCTCCTATGCCAGAAGGAGAGATCATGGGACTCTGAAGTAATTAAACACCAAGAGAGTCTCCGTAAGAAACAGAAAAATCAGCACGGAAGACTCTCCCAAATCTAGAAATCCCGCAAACAAACCCTCCTGATGAATCGAGGATTCTACAGGCGCTACTCTTGAAACTCACCTCGAAAGAGTCATCAATAAGCTGAGAAATAGAAAACAAATTGTATTGCGACCACTTACTAAGGCAACATCTTTAAGAATGAAATTGTCATTAATGCAAATGGTGCCCTTAGCAATGACTCTACCTGATGAAGCGTCCCCAAAAGTGATCAATTCATCACCGAGGGCTCGGACTAGGGAAGAGAACCAACGAGAATCTCCGGTCATATGACGAGAACAACCGAGTCGATAATCCAAACATATCCCTTCCCATCCGATTTAACTTTGGTCAATGCACACGAGAGAAGATGACTCAGTACTGGGACAAAGAGAAGATCTAGGAACCCAATACTGAACCACATGACGCCTAGAGGTGCCAGCCACAGAAGAAAAAGACTGGACTCTGGCATCTACATGATGCTCTACTCACTCGACTGAAGCAACTCTAGTAGATGATCTAGGAGCCGAATGGGTTGGTCCGCCGTGGTGCAAAAACCGGACCATCCCAGTAAGGTTGCCTGGATCTCCTACCAGCACACACCTCACGCCGCTGATATCTACCTCGATGGGAAAAATGAGGAATATCAAGAGGACGGTGGCAAGACTGACCACGAACAGCTCTAGGACTAAAACTTGAATGAAAAGCCTGAAAACCGAGTCCTGGACGCTGCCCAAAAACAGGCGACTCTCTAACCTGTCTAGAAGCAGTGCGTGCCTTGGGAGCACTCAGAGTCTGAGGATGACCCTGAATACCCCTAAGAGCAGCAACACGCTCACGCCGAGTGATCTTGGCACGCCTGAAGCAAAAATATGCTAGGTGACCATCCTTCTTACAGAAGGTGTATGTGTACTTCGCCTTGCTAGAGAGAGAAGCAACATGAGTAACACCCTTCCGGGTTAGAAGTCCCATGGACAAGACCAGAGACCTAAACACAGTGGTACTCACCCAGGAGCTACCACGATCTCACCATTCTTGGAGCCACGTACAATGGTGGGAGGATAAGCTCGAAGTGCTCCAAGTAGTCAAATCCTAGACCTTGATTGAATCGACTAATCTTGGATTTGTTTAGATGAGATTGAGCTTCTTCTTGCCTCCAACAAACTTCTCGAGAGTGCTCATGAGATACTCACACTCCCTAAGAACGAGGCACATGAAGAAAGGGGAAGGAGAGGAAGAAAACCAGAAGATCTACCAAGACGTGCATTTTCTCCTCAAAGACGGCCGCCTCAATTTTGAGGGCCTCACAAGAAACGCAAGACGCATTTCTAATCCTATGGGCTTGGTCTTCTAATTTCTTCCTAAGTTCGACATGGATTTTATCCATATCATCCTTAACCCCAACACACAGCAGACAACCAGTTTGTGACTCAACTAGTAAGTCCTTAACAAGTTGATCACACTTGACATTCAAAGCATCATTATCAAGTTTTAGTTGCCTACAACCTCATATGAGTTGACTGGTCCTTAGAAGCATGCAATTCAAGTTCATTATTTCTAGCAGAAAGCTTTCTAAGGTACGAGCTCATGGCATCAATTTCAGTAAGCAGTTTAGGGCAATTATTACAAGAAGCATTTGTGTGAGCATGAGAAAAGCTAGCCTCAACAGGAATAGCATCAACAAAACTAGTGTTAGCATTCTTCAACCTAAGACCATCAAGTTCAACAAACACACTATCATGCAAAGTCCTTAGGTTCTCCAGCTCCACAAGCAATGCATCACAGAGTGTACAGCTATCAGAGTCTCGGGAGGAACATGATTTAAGTGAAGCTAACTCCCGAGACAAGCTATCTACCTCCTCTAACTCAGAGCACCTCGACCTAGCCTTAGCATGAAACTTGTCTAATTTACAGAAGGCATCATTTAACTCGTCGTAGGTGGGTACCTCATCCGTATCATTCAGACAAATCGAGTCACTTACTTCAATGGCGCTCGCTATGAAGCACATGCCGAGAAGTCGTCGCCGCCTTCACCTTCTCTTGCGGATCGTCCTCGCTTGCATCGCTCCAGTTCTCCGTGTCAGAGAGCTCGATGTCGTCCAGTGTGGCGAGGACCCGATGAAAGAGCTTCTTGTTCTTGGCAAAGTTACGGTACTTCTTCTTTGTCGGCTCATGAGCTGGGGCCTTCTTGTTGCGGTTCATGTCGGTGTAGTCTTGTTTGCTCGAACCGCCTTGTTCGTTTTTGCCCTTCTCCAACTGGGACGGCTTGCTCGAACGTGGTTGGGGCCACCACACTCAAGCAAATGATCTTGCCACCTCTCTTCCTCTCTCTCTCACCCTCTTGTATGCATGAGAAAACTTGCGAGCGAGAAGAGCAAGCTCATTTTCTGGAAATTTTTCCAGTTGGTCATCGCTTAGCTTGCAAAGGGCGGAAAGAGAGAAACCAATAGAAGGATCAGAAGAAGAAGATCCAATGGGATCGGTGACCAAGGCCATCGACTGAAATTTCGTCTTTTGTGAGACGACATCGATCTCATGAGTCTTGAGGCGAGGATAAAGCCCGTCAAGAGTCAGAGTCGACAAGTCGGTGGTGTCCTTGATGGTGGTCACCTTCATCTCCCAAACACGGAAATCGAGTGCGGTCAAGAAATGTCGAGCATTGTCCGAGTTAGGGTATATGCAACCAACTGCTCGAAGATCGCTCAAGATCTTGGTAAAATGACCGAAACACTCATCAAGACTCTCACCATCGTGTTGTTCAAACTTGTTGAACTCACGCTTGAATTGGTCCTGTCGAACCGTCTTGATTTGGGTAGTGCCCTCATGGTAAGCATCAAGGGTCACCCAAATCTCTTGAGCGGAACGGAGGTGAGAAATCCTATCATACTCACTGCGGCTAAGATCCTGTATGAGAATGCTCCTTGCCTTAGCGTTTGCCTCAACGTCAGCCATATTGCCGGCCGTGACGCGTTTTCATCACAGGAACCTCATACAGAGTTTCACCTTACATCATATCAGAAGCCCAGGCGTGATGTATGACTCATTCGAGATTTCCAAAAGGAAAATCAACTCCAGAGAAAATAGGAGGCTGGTGGAATACTTGTCCATCGCCATGGCTCTTGAGACCGATCAAGATCTATGAAAAAGAAGAACCGGCTCTGATACCAATTGAAAGACCAAGATGGCGATCAGAGGGAGGGTGAATGATCCCAAATTAAAATAAGTTCTCTAAGGAAGATCACAAATTTAGATTTTCACCCAAAGAAACCAAGCCAAAACCCTTAGATATCAAATGGAAGCAAAGAGTAAATTTTCACAAAAATTAGCTCGATTCGGTGCTATCGCACTGGGGGCGATACTACCGGTTTCTTCAGAGCTACAAGTGAAATCGGGCATATGAACAACGCCAAAGCCAAAGTTCAAATAAGAAAATTGTTTTATCTTTTGATCCGTTGATCCAAACTCAACCAAACTTGGTAGATAAGGTCCTTGGGATGTCAGGAACTTATTTCAACCTTCAATCACAAGGATTGATGTCAAAGTTTTGACCTTTATGCCCAGGAAGGAAGAACGCACCAAGTTTCGACAAAAATTGAAAGAACTTCGATCAAGGCTTGCTCGTGGGGTTTTGATGATCAAAGTGATCTTGAATGACTTCCCACACGTCCTAGCAAGCAAGCGGACACAGAAAAACTCAAGGATACGAAATCTACAAGATCAAGCATTCAAGAATGCAAAAGATCAACTTCTTGCAACAAGAACGCATGGATAGCCTAGATGATTGAAACAGGATTTAAAGAAAGAATCAATCATAAACCTCAGAAAAATATTTGTAAGCAATTAGAAGGAGGGGAGGCAAATCCAAATTGCATAAATGTAAATTGCAAGAAAGTAAATGCGGAATTTAAATTGCGTAATTTAAATGCTTAAAGGAAATGAAACATGAACTTAAATGAAGAGCATTTCATTTCTGGAAGGAGAGGTTACAAAGCCTCACATTCAAGTGGGCAAATCTCAAAGGAGCATCAAAACCTTCTCAAGGGGAGGTGCTCCTCCACCCCTATTTATACAACTCTTGAGCCACCTACCACCCTTGGATGAGCCTCTAAACCCTAGAGCATCCATCAAAGGCTAGAATAACCCACTCAACCAGCCATGCAAGGGCTAACCCAAAACCCACCACACACATGGATTTTTTGCACGGTTTTCAAAGCAAACTACACTTATCCACTACTCTATCTTCCGAACCGCAACCCAACACTCTCCATGATCCAAGTTGTGATAAGCTAGCTTCTCCACTATTCTCTTGTCTCTTGGGACTGCACCAACTTCATCTCGGCCATCTTCCGCGAATATCCGCCAACTTGAACCTCGGCCATCCCATGCCTAGTTCCAACCTCTTTTCGCCTCACCATGATCACCAAATGAAGTCCTACAACCACAAAGACAAGAAGTCCCTACTTGGTTCCACCATGAACCCAGCGCATCAATTTTATCACGAATTTGGGTTTATGCATAAAGCGGACCAAAGGACCAAAGCAAGATATCATGTTTTCAATACGTGGTAAATCTTCTCAATTTTTATGATTTTTATATTGCTCGGATGAAAACTTATCAACATGCAAAAGTTGCGTTTAAATTATCTACAACTTTAGTGTATAACACATAATTTTTTTAGCACTAGAAGACCTTCAAAAAGGCATATTACTTCACGTTGTCAAAATTGGTCCGTCATACACGTGAGACTCTCTGTTAACCTTCCCGATTTTCTATTATTTTTTATGTTGCTCAAATGAAAAACTTGTCAAAATGAAAAACTTGCATCTTGAAATTATCTACAACTTTCATGTAGACCAAATAGTTTTTTGGGCACGAGAAGACCTTCCAAATGCATATTACTGCACGCGGGTAAAATTGGTCCGTCATACATGTGAAACTCATGCGACATTTGGTCTGTCATACACATGAAGCTCACTGAGATTTGGTCCATCATACACGTGAAACTCACAGAAATTTGGTCCATCATACACGTGAAACTCACAGAAATTTGGTCCGGCATGCACGTGAAACTCACAGAAATTTGGTCCGGCATACACGTGAAACCCACTGTGATTTGGTCCGATACTCATCACAGACATGGATGGACCTCCACATGGTCCTTCAAATTACGAATTCAAGAGGCTAAAATTATGATTTCTGACATTTTTAACTTCGGATTATAGATGCTAAAATTATTTAGGTTAATAAAATTAGTTCATTAGCTTCCTTAGGGGTAAACATGAAACAACAGCACAGGAAATTGGAACTCTCTGTTCTTCTCTGTTTCACATTTTGAGCTCCTAAAACAATAACACTTAGGGTTGTTTAACTACTTGCATTAATATGTTAGACTTGACAAAACAAAGGTATTTTTCCTGATTAAGCTAGAACATACTTTGGTTAACAATCCTAAGGTGTTTTCCTAAATTTTTGGGTTTACACGAGGTATGAAATTTATTGTTGAAAAGGCTTACATGACATTACAACTTATAAGAAATTGGGCTAGAAAGGTTTGACGAACGATTAATACCTAGGGTTATTACACTAACGAAAACTAGATGAAGAATAGCCAGTAATTAAAATATTTTCTTAGAATATGGTAGTACATATCCTAATTATTATTTCTACACTATCTCTCACAAAATTCTCATTTAGACAAGTTGTTCTACAAACTGTCGAAGATGCTTAAGTATTTCTATTACTCAGAAAACATAACATTTAGGGTTATGTTGCTAGTTCATTTTATATGTAAAACATAGTATAACAAAATACTTTCTTTAAAATACAGTAGTATGCACTTTATAGAGTATTTCTATTCTATTTTCATAATTCTTTTCATTTGAACGAGATACTTTATAAGCTACTGAAAATGCTTAAGTGTTTCTAACTCTACACGATAAAGGTTCGATTTCCGATTTAAGTTTGCGATTACACCTTATAAGATAATCTATCCATTTTTCACGTATAAATCTGGGATGACTATAAGAGCGTTTTAAAGTTAGTTTCGTGATATTTGGCTTTTATCCGAAATGTTTTCCATATAAATAACACTTAGCCCAAATTTGTATAAATATGAAGTGTTTTTGCATAACCAAGAAGGATATTACTTTTCAAGATTCTAGGATTTAATTTTGTCAAATTTGAAGTTCATTTGTGAAAGTTATAACTATTCAAATTATACAAGTATTGGAAATTCAATTATGGTTAAGTGTTATTTATAACTTTGTTATAATGATTCTTGTTGAATCATTTAGTTTGATCACATTAGATATTTAGAACCCAATTTCTTTTCATGACTTTGCTTTTCATTAATTATGCATGTACCCACTCTTTTCTACATATACAAGGCTTATGTCTTGATGCAAATTACACTTGTGTATATATGATATTTCATTAAAACATTTTAACAGTGGCAAATTACTCATCATTATACCAATTCATATCTTGGTACACCTATTAGATACTTTTCATATGCATATACATATATTGCTACTAATTATTATATGCACACATTTATCTTCATATATCTATTTCATTTGACCCTTTTATTATTCACACATCAAATCTAAAGCAAGTTTATACCTTAATCATTTCAGCATATTAAAGTAGCCTACTATAACAGCCCAAAAATTCAATAAAATAAGAAATACAATATTAAAAATATTCATATGATTTATTGTTATGATTTCTGATTTTTTTTTGAATTAAAGGAATTCTTTTTGGCTTTTTCCTATTAAAAGAAATTCAAAAGATCCAAAGAGTAAAATGGTAAAAAGGTAAAAACCTAAAGTCCGTAAAAATTCATAAAAATATCAGATACATCAAGAATCCTGTTTTTACCACTTGCACTGATCTGGAATCAATAAAATTAATTAAAAGATAAAAATAATCATGAGGAGATAAGTAAAGATCTGAACCATAAGATTTGTTCAGGATTTGTCTTACCTTATCTAGGGTCAAAAATTTAACCATGCTGACATATTAACCTAACCCATTCCTGGTAAAAATATCAAGAATTTATCTCTTAATTTGGTAATTTTAGAAATTCAAAAACAGTCAATCAGAAAAGCTGGAAAATGCAATGTCAGAATTATCATAAATAAAATACAAATATAAAATAATGGGAATTTTACACAAGGTATAAAATATTAATACCAACCCTTTCAAAAAGTACCATAAAATAATAAATTTAGTTTAACCCTCAAATAAATACAAATCAGAATCAGCAAAAACCTGTAACAGTGCATTGTCAGAATTAATTAAAATTATACACATATCCTAAAATAGTAAAAATTTTACATGAGTCTTATAATTCCCTTGTCGACTTAAGGTAAACATTTTATAAAATTTCGAGTCAGTTTGATTGGCAAAAACACCATAGGAATCCCGTGCTGTCCAGAGACTTAAACCAAGTTCTTCGCTCCTCTCTCTGACGTGTGGGGCCAGCTTGTCAGCCAGCCAGGCATGTCGGCTCCCGCTACCACCTGGCCCCCACCTGTCAGCAACTCAGCCGCGCCCTCTTCTCCCTCTCTTTGCTCTCTCTCGCGTCGGCGCCGACCTCCTCGGTCTTTCGCGCGCCATCCTGTCCCGACCGCCTTCGAGCCTATATAAAGACTTCGCCTGACATTGTAGCCAATCCAGCCAACTCCCTGAGAAGCCACTCCACCGCATTTTCACTCCTTCTCCGACGCCGGCAAAACCCGAAAAGGGGGAAAACGTCGAATTGAGCTCCACAAACCATTTCGCCCCAAATCACTTCATCCGAAGCACCCTTGCGCTGCCAGGAGCCATTTCCCGCCACCGGTCCAAGTCCTTCTTCCCCGGTGAGCTCTTCCGCCGTGTTTTTCCTTCCGCCATCGCCGCGCACGGTGAGAGCTCACCCCGCTCATCCCAACTCCTATGTTAATGACCAAATGGGATACTTGAGTCTCTCAGGTGCTCGTGGAAAGGGGAATGCGCCTCGAGCGCTGTTGGCGTTGCGTCGTCGCCGTTTGACCATGGCCGCCGCCGCCCCTCTCGGTGGCGACACCTTTCCCGGCCACATCCGGTCGCCGCGCCACCACCCAAGTGTGAGCCTTGGCCCGCTGGTGTTAGAGGAGGAACCGATTCCGCCGTTCGGCCCTCTTCGCCGCGGTGAGCTTCGGCTTCGCCGACCGCTTGGTCACGCCATGTGTGCCCCGGGTACATCGATCGACGCACCCGCATTTGCGTGTCGTCACGCAGGCGTGTGCTCCGAGCCGCTGACAGAGGGGACCCGCTTGTCAGCGCCTCGGTGCAGCCCCGCCAGGAATGGAAAGCACGTTTTCACAGGGAAAGCGTATTTTCCAATTTCGGAAGTTTTCTGATTTTCTGTATTTATTCAAAACCGAGATATTCAAATAGCTATAACTTCTTAATCACTTGGCCAAATAAGATGAAATAAATTTCTAAATTCATCTAAAATCATGGAGGTTAAGAATATGCAAAACTATTTCAAAATGAACTCTGTTTGAATTTCAGATTTAAATTTAAAGAAAGAATTTGAAATATGCCATGTGTAGAATTTTTGTAATTCAATTCCAAATTAAAGGAAACAAATTTTGTTAGACTCCATGCTCTGTTAGGAACCTGATTATGCAAAAATATTTAGGGTGTACCATGGAAAATAATTAAAGTATTGCATAAGATGAGAAAGTAGACAAATAATGATAATAAATCAAATAATTTCAAAATTCAGAATCTGAAAATCCAAAATAATAAAACATATTGAGTAGTCTCTGGAAATAGTAAATAAAGGTAAAATAATCCAAGAAAGATATGATTCATTATTACTGGAATCTAATCAGAAGATATTCATGTAACTTATAAATAATCAACAATTAAGTTTGATTTATTCGGTTGCTTTTATTTGGCTCTTACATCTGATTCTTTCGTTTTATTGGAATTGCCATGTTATTATTATTCGACGTATAGAACCCGACGAGTCCGGAGTAGTCGACGGCGAACAAGAATTCGACTACGCAGATAATCAACAATGAAAGCACCCCCTTTGATCATATTGATCCCAGTTTTATAAATGTTTTCATTAAATGTTTTACTGCATACTTTACTTTTATTAAAGTCTACTATATTTTGGGTATTGGTAGTTGTACCTGTAGTATTATAGAACTTCCTTGATAAGTATGAAATTGGGAACCTTGACAACCCTAGAGTAGCTTAGACATTATTTGATGTCAATCTGGGTTACTCACATTTAGTGACATGCTTAGCCATGCATGCTTAAAGAAACATAAAATTTGGATATGATCAAAAATATTGAATATGACATTTAATGGGTATGACCTTTCTTTATGGTTGGTATTTTGATCAAAAAGGAAAATAAAAACTATGATTTTGATGCGAGCAATTATTGGCAATAGTCGGGTGTACAAGGGACTTGTACGTAGTGTAGGGGGAGATTATTGCCCGTGTCGGATTAAGGACCGAACTACGTGTTCGTTAAACCCAAGAATTACCGTACAACCACAAGTGCTGGTATGGGACAGTCTTAACCTATTAAGTTGCTTAAAATTAGCTTTGCACATTGGTAGGTCGGAGTAGTATGAGCTTCTTGATGGATCGTTGCTCGGAGGGGCGCCCACACCGAGGTGTTGGGAGTCACGTTTGCTGATACAATGGTGAATGCCATACTATGGATATGCTTAATCATTATTGTGCAGTGACTGTGCAAACATTTACACCATAGTACGGGTTTGACGTCACCGGGCTGGTGCAAAGTTAGGATTAAACAATGTAATGGTTAAGTTATGATCTCCTAGCCGACACACCAAAGGAAGTGTGTTACTGGCCTGGCAAAAGGGGTTGATCATTACTTGTGGGTAAAGCTGTACAACTCTGTAGAGTGTCAAACTTTTCGAAAAGCCGTTCCCTCGGTTATGGGAGTCTTGGTGCGCCAGCACTAGTTAGCTGTTTTTATTTTTCATAAAACTGGATTCTACCAGGTGATGGTAGAAGTTGGCTCTTGAAAATGGTCATGAAACCCAGGTACTCGGAATTTGTTTATGCTTATTTATTATTACCTTCAGTATTAAATTGCTTTTACTTAAATTCTGTTTTGCGATCTACTATTCTGTATTTACATTTCAAATTAGCTTTGTGCAAATCAACCATGAGCCTTTCCTTGAATTAGCCTACATATATTAGGTTTTGTAAAAGTCTTGCGAGTACATAAGTACTCAACTTGCCTATGTTGATATTTTTAGGTGAAGAAACAGATTTCCCCGATGATACATTTTATGACGCAGGATTCGGGGATGTGAACAATGAATTTTACTAGGGTTCTCCTTGTCAGTTGCCTGTGGGGATGTTGGGTTAAAGGCATACTACAAGAAATATGTCTCCACTGATATGTCTTTACTTTTGGTATTGTAAAAATATTATGTACTTTGCTTCCGCTATAATAATAAAGTTTGCGTATGACTGTGTTATCAATTTGTATTTGTGCGTACTAGCCACTGATCATGGGATTAGTACTGTATGCACATGGTATCCATTTTTGGTATTAATTATCAAAAATTGGGGCCTTACAAGTTGGTATCAGAGCCATGCTGGCTGTAGGAAATCCTAGGTAGCTTGGGCGTAAATGAACTTAAAATTTGAAATTAGGATCCCAAAACTAAAATGATGAATTAGGACATTTTGCCAATTTATTCTTTAAGTATATTCCTTTGGTTGTACCAAATATACTTATTATTAACTCTTTTCTATTTTAAAAATTTCTGCTAGAATCTTTTCCTTCCATATTTCTTTATTGTCTTACATTTAAGCAGAATACTAATTCCTTGTTAAATGTGCGATGGGAGGCTATGCTCCATGCTATATGTCTACTCAGAGGAGAATTCGGCATGATGGGTTATCTTGCTCGTCTGTAGGAATATGCCCATTTTACGAGAATCCCGGATATATAGTATTTCATGCCCTGTTAGTTCACTATTTGTGGAATATATAGCAAGGGTAGATATCCTGCTAGAGTGGAGTATGACGAAGGAGATAGATCATTTGAGGGCCCCTGGTTCTTCCATCACGATGGCCATGAGCAGGCGGCCTATATTGGTAGCGAATCAAGCATCAAGGAGTACTAGGGTTTCATTTTACCTATTGGTAACATTCCTGGATGGCCGAGGCGCTTCACCACCATGTGACGAGTTGGAGAAGGAGGGCGGCGCGGCGTTGCGGGCAAGGGAGCTAAAATCGGGCAGGAATGAACTCAGACGGCATCATGTAGCTCGATTCAAGCGAATTGAAGAAAACTTCACCGAGCGGTTGGATTGAAGTTTCCTCCCTTTTTCGGGTTTCTACGGCCATGGCGAGAAAAGAGGAGTTCGGCTTTTGAGCTCAAGGCGGTAAACGACTAAGGAAGAAGTGGCTCACTCAAGGGCTACATGAGTACCGCTGGATCGATTTATATGGGTCTCACCGAGATGGCAAGGTGGCGCGAGGCTTCAATCGGTTAAGAGGCGTGGCACGAGTGTTCTAGTGCTTGGACAAGGCAGGACATGGCAAGGGAGAGGCCGAGGACGAAGTGGCAGCACTCGCTTGCTCGGGCACAGAGTGGTTATCTTGCGCTAGCTCGGCGGAGAAGGCGCGAGAGGAGAGAGAGCGAGAGAGAGCTGCGTGAGGAGGAGAAAGGAAAAGGGAAACGAGACGGCCGACTGACATGCAGGACCGGGGACCACCGGGCAGTGAGAAGAGGGTTTCTCCACGCTTCCAGCGAGTTCTTGCGGTCACTGCAACTGGGGCCTACACGGCAGCGAAATGAGACAAGATGAGGTGATAAGATCTGTTAGAACAGCTAGTACTTGTATTAATTTGGCTAAAAATTCAACTTGAAAAATCATGAAACTTTTTTACTGAGGTCTACTGGTAGTTGTTAGATTTCAATAAAATTTTGGGACTGAAATACCCTATGGTTAATTAATAAAAAATCGACTTTAATGCATCATCCAGAATTTTCATTTCGGACTTTATTTTATTTAAGGGTTTAAATGATATTATTTATTTTCCAAAATTTTATAAGAGTTTGGTTTGGATTGGAGATATTGCCATAAAATTTTCAAGTAAAAATAATATGTATTTATTTTATAATAATTCTGACATTCTTTTTTGCAGATTTTCCAAGCCTCTATTTTTGAATTTTAAAAGGCTTTAAATTACATTATTATTTTATGATAATTTTACCAGTAGCATATTATGCACTGAGGGTGTTTTGGTAATTTCTATGGCTCTAGATGAACTTCGAATATTTTCTAGTAATTCTGACTTCTACTGTTTTTAGTCAAAAGTGTGGTCACTTAACTCATTTATTCATATTCCTGTGCATAAAAATAGTATTTTCTGACTTTACTGATTTACCGAATGGTTAGGACTCCATGGTAAATTTTCCAAAATTTTACTTTTACCTTTTATCTTTTTACCATTATCCATTCTTTAATTCTATTTGTTGGATTTTTCATTCAAAGCATAAATCCAAGGAAATTCAAATAAAATCCAATAAAGCCAAGAGAACACGAAAATAAATATTTTGAAATTTAAATATTTATTTTCATATTATTTTATTTTTCGGGATGTTACAATATGTAATTATTCCAAGACATAACTGGGTAATTTACCTTGATTATAGGAAGAATGGCACCCACGGCTTGACGCCTGTCACAAAATTACTCGAGACATGGTTCAATTTATATAGAGCTCATAGATGGCCACATAATGACTCGTCACAGCTGAAGCACGTTCATAAGTTTCCGGTATTTACTACTATGCAACAATCCTATATCATACTCCGTAATAATACCTCTGGAACTAACCAATTTTATTTTGGCAGTACCACCAGTAGCCAAAGGGTATTAACCAATGTAGATTCTACGTTTGCCACAATATGCAACTCCTCATTGGTGCAAAGAAGACCAATTACCAGGAGGTTTATCAATCTTGCAATAATTGTTTCATAATTATCAATTTATATACATGCAAGACTTTAGTCTTCCCATGGACAGACTTGAAAATACACTGAATTTGCGTTGCAACATGCTGATCTATTAGGAATTCGAGGACAACTCTGTACCTTTTTGCTGCGTGAGGTCATAAATCCAGAAGACGAGTGCCACTCGGCTGACACGATAAGTTATGAATTTGTTAGTTACCACTTGGGTTAATTTTATGAACCTTGTGCTATGAATTTGTAAATTGTAGTTATGCATTCAATTGGTTAATATATCTGAGTGATTTGAACTGGATGTCTCAGACGTGGTGTGTAATATGTAATCTGAGTTGATTTCCAAATTTATGTCATAATATGCTTATAATGTAAAGTTTATAATCTGTTTTGTTTGAGAGGGCATGGCTAGCATTTTCTAAGACTGGCCAATAAATAGAAAAAGTGTAAATAATAAAAATAATATCACAGATGGTTATAAAGAAGAACCATCTGTGTTGCATTGGTCATCATATACGGTTCTACTTTAGAACCATCTATGACATAAAATCCATTACAGACGGTCCGTGTGAAGTCTCTTTTCCCATCGAAAACCATCTATGATGTGCCATTGTATCATTGATGTATTGTTACTTGTTATTGATAGTTTACAAAATCGTTTAAGATGATGATTTTAAACCATTTATAAAGAGATTTTCTATACTAGTGATGGTACGTGTCATGCGTCTAGAAGGCGCATGCAGTTCAGCGCGGTCCAAGTCAAGTAGAAAACGTGCACAAGCAGACACGTGCATGCCTGTGGAACTTAATTTAGTGCCTTTGATACGTGTGCACCATGCCACCATCCATGCAGGCACCGTTTTCTGCAGATAAGGCCGGCCTATGTGCCACTAGCTTTAGCTAGTATGTATGCGCTTCCACTATGCCATGCTTACATTCAACATATGCGTGCGTGACTTCTCCATTTTGGTCTCTTCCACGTGTGTATGATTATGAAGTACATATCGAAATGTTTATAAGGTATATACGTACGTGCCAAGCCAACGTATTAGCAAGAGAAGTACGTAGCATACCCCGCCCGTACAACAAAACATTAATTCCTTGTGAAATTCTATGGGGAATGGACCTATTGTCAGTATACAAAATCTATAGAAGGAGGAGGAGGGAGGAGTCGAGCCACCGACCGCGGGTTTAGAGGTGAGCGGTGGGCGGCCGCGGGTTTAGAGGAGGGCCGTGAGCGGCAACGAACAGCAGCACGACAACGACGCTGGAGTTAGGTTGAATAGGGCTTGGACTACGGTGGGTAGGGAGTGTAGTTGCGGCAAGGAGGCGGTGGCGGGTGGCGTCAGGAGCCGCTTGGGAGGCAGGTCAGGAGCAGTGGTAGAGGGGGGCTCCGGGAAAGAAGAAAGTGGAAGGGTTGTTGGGACGGTGACGACGCTGAAGAAGAAAGAGAGGAGAGCCGATCGAAGAGGAGAATGATGACAAAGGGGCAGCGATGGAGAAGCAGATCGATTGATGCGTTCCAATCCAAATGACCCTTAGTTTGGAATGGCACTTCTGAGGACGTTGCATGGTGCTAACAAGCCATTATATTGTAATACTCTCTCTAATCACAAATAGTTGTTGTTTTGGACATTAATATATATAGTCCCTAAAACTCAACTTTGACTATTAATTTCTATTGTAATGTATTTAAAAAATCAAATAAAATTATAATATTATGAAAGTACGTTTCGAGATGAATCTACACATATGATTTCATACATCCAATCTAAATATTTAAAAAGATATTGATAGCTAAAGTTTTAAAAGATTAACTGTACGTATCCCAAACCGATAAGTTTTTGTGCATTGGAGGGAGTATGTAGGTACACGAACTGTGCAGCAATATATCCAGCCTTAAACTGATCAATGTATACACGCATAGCAAGCCTGAGCGAAATTAAGCGCTTAACTTGAAATTTATTTGTGTTATTCATGGACATGGACATGGACGCATGCACGTAGCTGGCCATGCATGTCATGCAGGTGATGATCCGCGCGTGTGGATCACCACGAGAGAATCCTTATTACACTTATTTATGTAATTAGCTAGCTAGCAGATTTGGATGATATCTATGGGCAGAGCACGATCTGGTAGTTGGTTCCGATGGGACAGGTGAAGGTGCTGGTCTGGTCGTCCTTGGCGTAGCTGTACGCGTCGGGGCACTTCCCCTTGAAGAACAGCGAGTACTTCGTCGGCGGGCAGTTGCGCTCGTACTGCCCCCTGCAGCAGTAAGTGTCGCCGCCGAACTTGCCGCACGCGCTGGCGCATCCCCCCGGCACCTTCAGCTCCGGGAGGCACTGCGTCGTGATGTCGACGGCGCAGCGCGGCCCGCGGCCCTTGCTGCACCTGGCGCCGCCGTTGGTTGGCTGCATGCTCATCGGCACGTTGAACCCGTCGATGACGGACAGGTCAATGTAGTCCTGGTCTCTCCCCGCGCCGAGCGTGTACTCGGCGAGCGTCGCGGGCTGCTGCCCGGAGACGGTGCAGGCCAGCGCCCCGCCACAGTCGCCGGTGATGCAGTGCCCGCGGCCTCTGCCGTCGAAGGTGCAGCCCGTGCGCGGCCACAGCCTGGCGCCTTTGGTGCCGGCGGGCAAGTTGATGGCCCAAGACTTGCCCGGGTCGAGCCGCGCGCCGCCGCCAGGAGGGCGCCCGGCCACACCGTGTAGGAGCACCGGTTGACGACGGTGATGGTGGCCGCGTCGGTGGCGGCGACGGTGAGGAGGAGAGCGAGGAGACGGAGGACGCGAGAGAACGTCGGCGCAGATGCCATGGTTGCTGCTGCCGCTGTTGTCGATCGACTTGGGATGCTAGTCGTATGCATGCAGCTAGCGATGAAGAATGGAGAGATGGCTACCTCGGTATTTATAGCAGCTAGCCTAGCCTGTTGTGTTGGAGGCTAGTAAGGTTTGGTCGCGTGTACAAGCTACGTTCCAAACATTTTCTGCGGTTGCGTTTGTGAAAGACCCTGTAGTGTTCTATCTAAATTTGTGACGAGTGACTATATATATCTAAACTTGTGGCATTCATATTTGAGTTTGAATTAAGTTTATTTTTGTTTTGAGCAATTTGAGTTGAGAGCGGTACTACACACGTGTTAGATTGCGGTACTACGAGGCTTTGTGAGGCAGTAGTTATTTTCCACTGAGGATCATTTTTTTGGGTTGAGCGAAGGTGGTAGTACTGGCTAGGCAATACTACTGGCCTTGGGTTGGCAGTACTACTGGCCTCTAGGTATCAGTAGTTATTTTCTAGAACGAATTTTTATGCATTGACAATTGTGTTTAAATGATGTTTACTGCCATAGTTTGTTGAGCAATGCTACGCGTCTTTTTTGCTTATCTATGTTGGTTACAGGACTTCAGAGCTAAGTCATAGTGAGGCGGAGGAGACTGGGACAAGGCTAGGAGAGCTGAGGTTTAGACGGCTAGGGTGATGTCGAAGATGACTAAGGACATGGAGTTATTGCAAGCCAAAAAAGACAAGAAGCATGGAGCCTGAGCTACTGGTGATGGATATGGCGGGCAACGGCAAAGTGGACCGGGACTATACTCAGGGAGGAGCCGAGGTCCAGAACGGTCAAGAAAACCAGGGCGCTCATGGTCAAGCGTACAAGAACATGTGGCGTGCCAAATGACTTGGGACTGTTTGCAAGCGAGTGATGGTTCGAAGGATCCGGAAGCGTGATAGGCTTGGCGGCAAGTCATTGGAGCCACATGAAAGGTGTAGGAGCATAGGCGATGCTTCGGGACGAAGGAAATGCGAAAAGACTAGTAGTGAGGTAAATTGGTAATTTACCCATTATCGGAGATGGAGGCTTCTTGAAAAACAGTGGCGTTGGCCTAAGTGGTTTAGGTCAAGCTAAAGTGGATTTGAATGCGATTTAGGCTCGTGGAACTAATTGGAGCGTCATGGAGAAGGTCGCTTTAAAAAGCGTGTATGTGAGAGTGTAAAACCTGTCATGTTGTTGGGTTAGCCATATTGAGTGTGGATGGAATCCACTTTGTGTCTAGGTTAGAGCTTGTTGTGTGTCTCCTCTATATAAGTGGTTGAGATGTAGAGGGAGGTAAAGATTAAGGTTTTGAGGGAAGGGACCTCTTAGAGAAAGAGAGAAGAGTTTTGTATGTGTGTGCACTCCATAGAGACCTTTGCCCTCGTGTGGAGAGGCTTTGTAATTCTTCCTCTGTGGTTGAAATAGAAATCAAATTCGTGCTCATGTTCTTGCTCAATTTTTGATCTTCCTCCTTTTGAGTTTTTTTCATTTCTCTTAGGTTTCTTTCTTTCTTAATCTTGTGTTGCCAAGAATGAATGATTTATGGATGAATCCTCTATAGATCATATTCCAATCATTTAGATAAGGTTTAACAAGATCTTCAAAGTTCTTATCAACAAACCAGTTTTTGGTTTGAAAAGGAAATATTTGTGGTAGATCGTGTTCTTGAGCTTTTGAGGGCTGTTTTATTTGTTGTTTTTACTTGTTGTGATATGTGGGAGATTATCTAAGATCATTTTTATCATTAAAACCCCACGAGTAAGCTCGGATTGAAGTTTATGGTTTTGACTTGATTTGGTGCAACCTTCTTTAAATTTGAAAAATGTCAGAACTTTGAAATCGATCTATTTGATTGATGGTCAGAATAGGTTCCTTACATCAACAAGAAGGTGCATGCAAAATTTCACAGATTTGAATCAGCCGATCAGAAGTTATACCGATTTTTTATCTTAAAATCGTGCTGATTTTTCTGTTCATCCGGTACTATCGGACTTTTGCCTACGGTAGTACTAGTTTACTGTTCATCTAGTAGTACCGGGATAGTACCAACCTAGCCTAGTTTTACCGAAAAGTTTATGTAGCAAAAATATTGCTCGATCATTCACCCTCTCTCTGATCACTCTTTTGGGTCCAACAGTTTGGCATGCCATATACGCATGGTCAAGAATCTAAACGGACCAGATTCAATTGTATCTTAGTCCTGTAATTAGTTGTAAAAAAACCACTTAATTACTGAACCAATTCAAAATGTGAATTCAGAAGTAAAAGGAAGGCTCATTAGGTAAACACATCCATGTGCTTGTTTATCGAACACAAGCATTCCACTTTAGTCGCAGTACAGATTCACCCACACGCTGTACCGCGCCATCAGCATCAGCATCAGCAATCCTTGTAGAAGCCACATGAACGAAAACAACATAGTATTGCAGATTTGTCAAAAACTCGGCTTCGCCCGTCGTCAGAGGCGCAATCCTCAGAAGAGAATCACGGCGATCAGATAGTACCACACACTAGATACTATAGCGTACAAGGGAATCACAGGCATATGTCCTACATAGCAATAGCAGCACAGCAGAAATCAGATCTCCCAGTCAAAAGAGCAAACAGAAATCAGATATCACACCAGGGAATCAAAGTGGAACGAATGTACCTGACTCAAGATTATGGGAAAGCTTCCCTACAACTCCAGGTTGTGCAATTGATGTTCCACCTGCGCATACATGGGCAAAATACTCCACACAATAAGGCATGCGGTTTATCCATTCATTGTATTGATCGAGATTGACACATAAAGATTCTTCACAACTGAAGTAAGCACACTCATATGATGAAAAGTTATTGAGACTTTTTATCGTATAATTGGAAGGTATTAAAATATACATTAAGTTAATGTAACATCCCAAAAAAATAAAGTAATATAAAAATAAATATTTTAAATTTGAAAATATTTATTTATGAGTTTTATTGGATTTATTGGTTCTTATTTGAATTCCTTTGGTTTTTTGTATTGTATGGAAATCCAACAAATAGAATTAGTAAATGGAAAATGGTAAAATTAAAAGTTAGAAAATTTACCATGGTAACTCTAAGCATGCAGTGGATGAGTTTATCCAGCAAATAAATTTTAATACATAAGAAAGTATTAAATAGTTGAAAGGACATCCCTTTGACCTCCAAATAGTGCAAGGACAGATTTATTATAAAATTTTAGAACGTTATCTGCACCTGAAAAATTTACCATAATGTCCTCAATACATTAGTTACCTCTGGAAAAAATTTATAAATTAATAAAGTCATTTAGTGCCTTTTAAAATTTATAAACAGAGGCATTGGAAATCTGTAAATCAGCATGTCAGAATTTATCTAAAATAAATATACAATATTTTAACTTGAAATTTTTATGGGAGAATAAATATGTTAAATATAAATCTTATAAAAAGTTTGAAAAATAATTAATACAATTTAGACCTTTAAATAAATCAAAATCCGAAATCAATGTTCTGAGCAGTGCACAGTGTTAGAATTTTAATTAATTAACCATGCGGTATTTTCATCCCAAAACATTACTGGAAGCTAACCACTCCCAGTAGACCATGGTCAAAAAGTTTCGCAATTTTTCAACAAAGTTGAATGGCCATTTCAACGCTCAGTACTGAAGCCATCACGTTCCTGTGCCTTGGGGACAGCTTGCCTAGTCCAGAAGCTTCATCTTTGAGACAACCAAATCAGCACCAAGCCAGAGCTCCCACGCCAAAGCCAGCCACTGAGTCTTCCCCACACCAAGGCTCAAAGCCAACCAAAGCTTCCATCCAAGCCAGTCGTTTGAGCAAAAGCCCTCAAGGCATTCATCTCCTCCACATGAGCCTCATTCAGTGAGCGCAAAACCAGAGAAGATCAAGGAGGCCAAGCAATCCCAAGCCAAAAACTGGAGCTTCTCTTCTCTGGCATTGTCGCAGAGCTTCCCAAGAAGATTCCTTTCGTGCGAAAACCAGAAGCTCATCTCTTCCGCCATTTTTGAAGCTCAAAGCTTAAAATCCGATTCAAGTGCTGCGGTGAAAAGTATTCCAATTCCTTGAGAAAACAACACCCTGACTCTTCACTGATCACTTCATAAACCCCATTTTCAGCTCTTTTTGCCTACAACTCCACCGCGCCCCATTTCTTCTTCCTCGGCTTAAGCTCACGGTAGTGGTCCAGCTCGTCACTTCTCCGCACGAACCAACCGCCAAAATGGAGCTCAGGTGACTCACTGATGCTCACCTTGTTACCCATTCGAGCTGAGACTCACCCATTCTTCCTCTCCGGTGATCTTCCGCCATTGCCGCCGCCCCCTCTCGGTGGCGCCATACCTCCGGCCATCTCCGGTGACAATCGAGCCTACCATCGGTGCGTGTCCGCATGCTCGTGCTTCCTGTGCCCTCGCCTTCGCCGGAGCCCCGCCGGAACACCGCAGTCGTCAAGCCCTAGCGCCTCCCCTACTTCGGCTCACTGGTCAGCGGGCCCCTTCTGTCAGCCGGTCGCAAGAAGCTCCAGTTCAAATCGGTAAAATACACTTTCTCAACTCTGAAAACGTATTAGCAATTTTCAATACATTTTCCAAACTGAATTAAATTCAATCTTGAATATATTTTGCCTCATTAATCCAAATGGAATGAAACAAATTTCTTAAATCATCTAAAATCATGTTCTTCCATAATATGCTAAAACATTTTGAAAAACAGTACTGGGTTAATTTGAAATTCAAATTTGAATGAAAGACTTAAAGATAGGCTACATATTAAAATGTTGTAAACAAATTCAAAATGGAATGAAACTGATTTTATTAGAATCCTTATACATCCAGGAACTCAAATATATAAAAATATTTATGTTTTACCTTTGTTTAAATTATTTCCCATTGAAGGTTATTCTCAATGGAATAAACAATCAAAAATGAATAATTGTATAAAAGAAATTCTAAAATAAATAAGTTTTATTTCTAAGCACTTGTATGTCAGTAGCCCACCTTAATATGCTAAAATGATTAAAGTATGAATTTGATTTAGACTTTTTTAAGAATAATAGATGATTCAAATGGAAAAGGTGCATGTATAGATATAGTGCATATGATAATTAGTAGCAATATATACATACATGCATATGAAGAGTATTATATAGCTGTACAAAGACATGAGTTGGTATTAGAATGAGTAATTTGTCACTATTAAAATGTTTTAATGAAATACCATATATTCACAAGTTTAATTTGCATGAAGACATAAGCCTTGTGTATGTAGAAAAATGTATACATGCATAATTAATGAAAAGAAAAGTCATGAAACAAAATTGGGTTCTAAATATCTTATGTGATCAAACTAAATGATTCAACAAGAATCATCGTAACGAAGTTATAAATAGCCCTTAACTAAATAATTGAATTTCCAATACTTGTATAGTTTGAATAGTTATAACTTTCACAAACCAACTTCAAATCTGACAAAACCAAATCCTAGTAGCCTGAAGTATAATATCTTTGATGTTATGTAAAAATATATTATGTTTGAGTAAGTCTGAACTAAGCCCATGTTAGGCCCTAATGATCGTTTATATGGAAAACATTTCGGATAAAAGCCAAATATCACAAAACTAACTTTAAAACGCTCTTATAGTCATCCCAGGTTTATACCTAAAAAATGGATAGATTATCGTATAAGGTGTAGCCACAAACTGTAAACGAAATCCGACTCGCTATAACGTTAACTTTGTGGTCATTTATGCAATTTCAACAGCAAATAAAATAACTCGTCTTTATAGTAAAATTTATAATATCAGGTTAGAAATACAGTACAAAGTTAATACTATCATATTCTGAAGAAAGAATCTCATTTTGTCATGCTTAACATATAAAACTTAATAGCGAAATAACCTTAAGTATTATAATTTCTGGATTTTAGAAACACTTAAGCCTTTTCATCAATCTATAGAATACCTCGTCCTGATACGAAACCCTTGTAGAATAAATCAGAAACGATGTTAGGATATGCACTACTATGTTCTAAGAAAATATTTTATTTATAACTTATGGTTCATATAGTTTTTGCTTATGCAAAACCCTAATATGATAAGGATAGTTGTAGCCCTTTTTGGCCGATTTCGTTCAACGTAAACTTTAGTGTCATGATAGCTTTTCAACAATGCATTTAGCTCTTCAACTAAACATTATAATTCATAAATTTTATTTAGAATTGTTATCCAAAGTATATACTATATTATTATGATGAAATAACCATATTTCATCATGCTTTCCATATAAATCATGTTAGTTAAATAACCATAAGTATTATGTTTTTCTAAGCTTTATAATATGAATCGGTAGTAATGAAGAAGTCTATAATAGAATATTTGTATTTTCAGAACCTTCTTAAAAACCATTAATATGGAGCCAGTAACCTATCCTGGCAAATCTATCATATTCGAAACCTCTTATTATGCTTAATCAATTAAGGGTTAAGTGCTATTCATTCATATCATTTAGCATAACGATCTAGTGTCTTAATTTTATTAATCCAAATAATTTTAGCATCTATAATTCGAAGTTATAAATGCAAGAATTCATAATTTTAGCTTCTTGAATTCGTAAAATAAGAATAGATAATCTATAAAAGAAGACGTGCTTTGTTCATAATAAAAGCCATTAACAATATGAATGTTTAATTATCTTGAACTCAAGGTGTGGAATCATACAACTTAAACCCTAAAGCATTCCTGCTTTCCGCAGTGAATCTTTATTTGATTTTTTGTTTGTTTTCTTTTTGCCCTTATTAAAGCTTGTTATTTGCTTTATTTCCGTCGAACGACGTGTAGAACCCGATGTCACCATTCCGTCGTCGACTTCATCTTTTGCGACCTCGTCTTCACCGTAAGAAATGATTAAGCAAGGCAAGCGCCCCTTTGACCATATTGATCCCAGTATTTTATATTCCTTTTGTTCATCAAATTTTTTCAAGCATGCGTTTACTTTCTGTAAATTCGCTATTTTGTGGTACTAGTAGATATACCTGTTGTCTCATGAAACTCCTTAATAATTATGCACATGTGAACCTTGATAACCATAGAATAGGGCTAGACATTTCTTAATGTCATCTTGTGTATATGCGATCATATTAATCATGCTTAGCCATGCTTGTTTAGCAAGGAGTCGATGATCATGATTAAAATTGTTTATCTTGAAATGTTTTATATGGAACCTAAATGGTCCTTTTTGGGAAAATGGTTCTTTGGTAGTTTGCTAAAACCCCAAATTAAAACTATGGTTTGATGCAGCGATTATTGGCAATAGTGGACGTGAAGACGGGTTTGCATGTAGTGTAGGGTGGAGTATCGCCCGTGTCGGATTAAGGACCGAGTAATGGGACAGTAGATCCAAGAATTTTGTGCAACCATGAGGGCTTGTATGGTCGGGTCTTAGCCTATTAAGTTGTTTAGATGTGGCTTTGCATCTATGGAAGGTGGGAGATTCCACAGGCATTCCGATCAGGTCTGTCTGTAGGGGTTTCTACATACCAATGCAACGGTGTACGCGTTGCCCTAGACAGAGACGTGGTGTTATGTGTGATAAATGTGGATCCACGACTTGGGTGAGTGTCTCTATTTTCAGGGCGAGGGTTAACGTCCCGGGCTGCTGTAAAGCCACGTCTAGATAATGTAACAGCTCTGTATGATCTCCTTGCTGACACACCAATGGAAGTGTGTTAATTGATCTGGCGAAAAGGTTGATCATTCCTTGTGGGTAAGGTGTACACCTCTGCAGAGTGTAAAATCTAATCGATTAGTCGCGTCCACGGTCAAGGACACTTGGTGACGTTATTCCATGCTAGAGTCTTTGGTAATTTTCTAAAATGGGTTTGGTCTGAACTTGTTTTTAGCAACTGTTGCTTTATGTCGAAGGGCTGACATTGATGGACCTTATGGTTTGGATTATTCGAACTCACGTCATGGAGGACTGTGAGTATTACTTACTGTTGTATATATTTCTTATCAATCAACTTGCTTTTATAAATTCCGTTTGCAAATGATAACTTGTTTTATAATTCAATTTCGCTTTATGCAAATTAACTGTATTAGCCTTTCCGTTGAATGGCCTGCATATATTATAGGTTTTGCTCAAGTCTTGCTGAGTACGTAAAGTACTCACCCCTTGCTTAATTATTATTTTAGGTGGAAGAGTTAGAGAGGCTTCGAAAGTCTCTTTTCATTGCAGGTTGCGGGATCTTCTTCGTCGTGTTCTATCTGGAGTTTATGCCTTGTCAGTTGCCAGCGGGTCGGATGGGCAAACTACAAGATATTGCTTCTTTTGCTGCTATCCTCTGTTTTGTAAGCTTCTCTTTGTATATTAGTTTCTACTGTAATTATTTGTGGTGTGGTTATGATTCCAATTGTTATAAACATGTGAGTGCTAGCTACTGATCCAGGGAATAGCATAGTAATCACATGGAGGTTCCTGTTCATCAGAACAGGGTCTCACAGCAGTGGTATCAGAGCTACGCTGACTGCAGGATATACCCTAGATAGAATGGTCGTTAGCATTGGAATAAGCAAATTCAAAAAACTTATTCTCAAAAGGTAATATATTTGCAAAATGTAGGCTTTGCTATTCTCTCCTCATTCTTAAGTTCTTATCCACTTTCATTTTGATTTGTAAACAAACTTCTCTTTCCTCAAAAATAGTTTGTTTTTGCTATTGGCTTTTGAAGATGTTAGGGCATGTCGCTACCATCCTTCATGCTAGCCGATGAAGGCCACAATGTCTACGCCAAAATGTCAAGAAGTAGACAACGCTTCACTACCTTCGTCGAAGTAGAAGTAGAGTACAAAGATCCTACTTCATGAAGGGACAACATCGCCCAACAGTGAAATGCAGAAGATTAGAGTATATTAGGTTCTCTGTTAGGAAAGTAACCCTTATACGTGGCATATTATTCCACTCGAGTTATATAAAGCATTTTTATGTGGTGTCTTTCTCTTGCTATTGTGAATTGGTTTTTATTTTGTTTGTCCGGGTGATTTATATGTGAACTCAACCTCTAGGTTAAAGTTTCACAATAAGTTGTCCTTATGTATGAATATGGAAAATTCCCACCATAGGATAAATAGGAAATCATAAAATATCTTATCTCTTCCTTCTATAAGATTTTATACAAGCTTGCCTTTTCCTCCTGTAGAACTTCTCATCTGTGTAACAATTTTGGTCATTAACTTTTCTCGAAATCAAGCCTTATCAAGATTAGTAATATAGTCTTCATTACTACTTCTAACTTCTTGAGACCATATCCTCCAAGAATAAACCAAAGCCATGACTTCAACATATTAGTAGCCACCAACTTACTTAAGTCACTTTAGGCTAGCTGAAACCTAGTTTTTCTCAATAATAATTCTTGACCATGCCTCAAAATTCACCTCATTACCTTGTCTAAGATTTATACCATGAAAATGAACTAGAGCCCGAGGAGTTCTATACTTCTAAATAGAAACCTTAGAATGGTTGTCAAAAGGAAAACTGGAAAAAAATTGAAAATCCTATTTTCTAATAGGAATATAAAAGAGCAGCATTAGTTGTAGATATACTCTTTTCCCATTTGTAAGATTTAGTTTCCTTATCTGTGTACTCTTCCCTTTTAATGAATATTTCATATACCTATTTCTTCTTCGTAGAGCTTTCTTTCTTCGCTTCTAGTTATTCTTTCTAGAAGGAATTCTCTCCTTATGCTTAATAAAAACTACCGACAAATCTTTTTGAAAGTAATTCTGGTAGCAAGTCGATAACATCATGACGTTCGCATTAATAACTTTAAGAAGATGGAAGTAGCAAAGAATCATAACTTCACCGACTTCATAGAAGCTTTGGATTACTAGCATCAGCAAGTGGTGCAAACATTAAAAGAAACTCGCCACCAAATAGTCTACTTTAAAGGACAGCATTATCTAAAGTACGTATTATTTTAAGTAAACCTCTTGAACATAAATACGTATGATTAGGCTAATAGAAGAAAAACCTTAGGTACCCCTCCCGTATACTAAGTTGAATATATATAAAATTAGCGTGTTATTGAAATTTTGTTGTAAAACTTTTGTATTGCTTTCGGGTTACTCTCGTAAATGTTAAACCATTGGGTTGAAATTTACGATGTGCCAACCCTTATTTAATAAGAAAAGTTAATTAAGAAATTTTAAAGAACGAAAAGTTACCTTATGAACTAATAACTACCTGATAACCAACCTTGAAACAATGTTTTAATGAATGAAACATTACCTTATAAACTAACCAGCAATTACTTAATCCATATGTATGCTATTCTCAAAATAAAATTTTAATGAACGACATGTTGTCTCGTGACCTAGTTAACCCTTATCTAACCATCTTTCCCCAATTCCAACATCTTGTCGAACATTGTTTCAGTATGCTTGCGACACAATCCATTAATACATCAACTAAATGTAATGAATTATAAAATTTTCAACCTTTATAATCAACCTCCGGCTTTCCCCAGATAATCCTAGTTGAGATGCATCTTTTCGTTCATCTCAAAACGTTTTAACAAAATGAGTAACTCTCCTTAAATTAGCTTATTTTTGCTAATGGTTCTTAGTATAAATTGCTAACACTCCTCTACTTCGCGAAACCTAGCCAAGAAAAATGAATGCCAGAATCTCCAACCTTAGCACGAGTGCTCACCGTAATCAAACAAAATCACTAGACACATGCTTTTCTTCTCCATGACAGCAAGTAGCCAGCTTTTTGTTAAAACCAAACATCTAGTACAATTCATTGCACCGATCACGTAGCTTCACTACACACACGACAAAAGGGATCAATTCGGCACTGCACCTTTTCACCCAGTCTTTCCCTTCTCTTCTCCTTTGTCTTCCCTTCGAACAAGCCCGGTACAGAGTTGAACGCAATTTTTCTTTGCGTTCGCATTTGGCGCCGGCTTCGATGGCTTGCTCCCACTGCCTGATGATCACCACAGTAGGGTGCGCCGCCTCCCTCACCCCATCGTAGCAGGCCAACGCGATGCCCGACTCACCAATGCCAGTAATGATGATGAGACAGGTGCTATACTCTTAACTCTATCTTAGTTATGTCCTACGCCACTAAATTCCCAATGTCATCACTTGACCGGCTACCAAAACCGTCACCGTTCAAACCCTATTTTTACTGCCTTAAGCGCCTATATAGGTCGCTTTACACCTCAATCAGGAGACCGTATCACTCCCCATTACCATACCTCTGCACATGTGCGCCTAGTTCAACCCTGTCATTCGCTACAACCGTGCATACACTCAGCCATTAAACTTTCCATGTTCCTTGGTCAATCAAACAGTGAAACCACTATTTGTTGCATAGACCCGTTGCAACTTTGCCGCCTTTACTCGCATCCGTTCACGTTTTGTGGAAACATTTTCATTCCTTTTTAAATACCTAACCATGGTTCTCTTGGTTTACCCCGCTTCTTTTCTACAAACGCCACAAACTTCTCTGTGTTGGCAAGGATCGTGCTCAGCCAACCATTGCTTTTACGATGATCTCAAATTTTTTAGCGCTTTCCCTGTCCTGCATCTTGTAGAAAACGTTCTACACAAATCTGCATGTAAGATGAAAAACCAGCTGTCTGATGAACTTGAAACTAGTTGCTGTCCTAGCCTGTTCTTCCATTAAAAGACAGCTTGTTATCTTCGAGTGATGATTCCTTTCAAACTATGTCATGCCGCATGTTCGATGCAAAAACGAATATCTTGTTCTTTTGGATCTTCATCAAGCTTTGAAACATGACCATATCTCATAGAAGACTCGGTCAAAATTACGACTCCAAGAGTAAAAGAAATAAAATCCGAAGCAGTTTACTCGAAAAATCAATTAAAGAAATGATGCTTGAACAAAGATACTTGTTCTAAAAAGATTTCTACTCAACTCCATGTTAAATTTCAATCATCATTTGTCATCCCTCCAACAACACCAATGAACATCTGTCTGTTACTCAAAACCGGAAAGCCAAAATTTCTTACTTTTGATGTAGTAAACGTGGGCAATATCCCAACAATTGCCTAAAGAAGAAACAAAATCTATTTCGTTCTCAACCCCGAGGAGATATACAACAACCTTAAAACTGACCTCAGGAATTTGAAGGCCAACACGCACCAAGGTCTACATCTACACCAACTTAAGACATCAAACATGGCATACCTAACTCAATGCAAGGTACATCCCTTATAAATACAGTTTCTAACAGAACTTAGATTAATTTGAAATCATATTGTCTGTTTAGATCTACTTGAAGTCAACCCAAAAGTTCATATAGAAACTATTCTTAACGTAATAATTTGATAAACGAAATGTTGCCTTATAAATCTAACTGAACTCTCATCAAAATATTTCTTAACTTAGTCTACCCAATTGGCCGGTAAAAGGTCAAGTACTAAACTTCCAATTTTCATCTTTAACCATTACCCGACAAATCCCTAATCTATTCTTTAATCAATGAAAAATAAACTACTTCCTGCTTATGCTTTTGAAAGTCAACCCAAACCGGAGTTATTCGCAACTAACCTCATCAATCCCAGTTATCCGCAACACTTATTCGCAAAAGAAATTTATAACCTACCAGACGTAGTACTAGGAACAATGCTTATGTGTTTGAACCCTATCAAAAATTCAAAGTTAATTCTTAGATCAATTCTTTGATCCTAGTCGCCTCTTGATCATTTATTCTATAACCCCAGCAAGCAACCTTTCTGTTGTTTTGAATAAAACAAACAACGCCACCTGCATCAACCAAGAAGAGATTGGACATTTTGCCAACATCTGTTCAAGAACAGTTCTACTACACCTCGTCAAGGAAGACATTAGTAATCTCCAAGCCGTTATAAAGACTTAGGAAAACATCAAGTACCTAGAGTAACTCTGCCTCGATGATAGGCTCTGGATATAAACATTTTTCGTAGGCGATTGCACCTAACACTTGTGTGGTATTGAGTACATCCCTTGTGTATTCAATTCCTGCAAGCAATCTTTTGATTTTATACATTCCATTCCTCCATAGTTGCTAAATGCAAGGGAAATCCAAAACCCTCTGTCTATTAAGGTGGTCAAACGAATTAAATCGTCAGGATCATCTTATAACCCTCTTGCTTCAACTCAATCCTTGAATCATCTCTATTCTGTTGTTAATCTATAGACAACTTTGAATAATAATTAATCTCGATTAATTTTGTCAACCGTTGTTAAACTATGCCGAACAACCGTTGTATTCAAATATCCTGCTTGATGTTGACAGCCAGTTCCTCCCAAATGAATTTAATGACAATACATCTATTCTTTCACCTCAAGTATCCTAAGCATACTAAGTGCTATTCTCTAAATTTGATCATCCTTATTAACAATCCTAGATTTTAAATCAAAATAGATATATAATAATATCCCTTATCTGCTTACGCAAAAACCCAAATAAAAGCCTTCTCTATTCTCAGCACATTAACTCAGAATTGCAAGAAGAAACTCCAGTAAAATGAATACACTGAAGACAAAAATACAAGGAAACGACAAGATCATTTCTAAGAGGAAATTCCCCGTAACCTACCTAGTCCTTGCAAATCTCGGGGACGAGATTTCTGTAAGGGGGTAGATTTGTAACATCCCAAAAAAATAAAGTAATATAAAAATAAATATTTTAAATTTGAAAATATTTATTTATGAGTTTTATTGGATTTATTGGTTCTTATTTGAATTCCTTTGGTTTTTTGTATTGTATGGAAATCCAACAAATAGAATTAGTAAATGGAAAATGGTAAAAGTAAAAGTTAAAAAATTTACCATGGTAACTCTAAGCATGCAGTGGATGAGTTTATCCAGCAAATAAATTTTAATACATAAGAAACTATTAAATAGTTGAAAGGACATCCCTTTGACCTCCAAATAGTGCAAGGACAGATTTATTATAAAATTTTAGAACGTTATCTGCACCTAGAAAACTTACCATAATGTCCTCAATACATTAGTTACCTCAGGTAAAAATGTTAGAAATTAATAAAGTCATTTAGTGCCTTTTAAAATTTATAAACAGAGGCATTGGAAATATGTAAATCAGCATGTTAGACTTTATATAAAATAAATATACAATATTTTAACTTGAAATTTTTATGGGAGAATAAATATGTTAAATAGAACTCTTATAAAAAGTTTTAAAAATAATTAATACCATTTGGACCTTTAAATAAATCAAAATCCGAAATCAATGTTCTGAGCAGTGCAGAGTATCAGAATTTTAATTAATTAACCATGTGGTATTTTCGTCCCAAAACATTACTGGAAGCTAACCACTCCCAGTAGACTATGGTAAAAAAGTTTCACAATTTTTCAACAAAGTTGCATGGCCATTTCGATGCTCAGTACTGAAGCCATCACAATCCTGTGCCTTGGGGACAGCTCGCCTAGTGCAGAAGCTTCATCTTTGAGACAACCAAATCAGCACCAAGCCAGAGCTCCCACGCCAAAGCCAGCCACTGAGTCTTCCCCACACCAAGGCTCAAAGCCAACCAAAGCTTCCATCCAAGCCAGTCGTTTGAGCAAAAGCCCTCAAGGCATTCATCTCCTCCACATGAGCTTCATTCAGTGAGCGCAAAACCAGAGAAGATCAAGGAGGCCAAGCAATCCCAAGCCAAAAACTGGAGCTTCTCTTCTCCAACATTGTCGCAGAGCTTCCCAAGAAGATTCCATTCGCGCAAAAACCAGAAGCTCATCTCTTCCGCCATTTTTGAAGCTCGAAACTTAAAATCCGATTCAAGTGCTGCGGTGAGAAGTATTCCAATTCCTTGAGAAAACAACACCCTGACTCTTCACTGGTCACTTCATAAACCCCATTTTTAGCTCTTTTTGCCTGCAACGCCACCGCGCCCCATTTCTTCTTCCTCAGCTCAAGCTCACGGTGGTGGCCTAGCTCGTCACTTCTCCGAACGAACCAACCGCCAAAATGGAGCTCAGGTGACTCACTGATGCTCACCTTGTTACCCATTCGAGCCGGGACTCACCCATTCTTCTTCTCCGGTGATCTTACGCCATTGCCGCCGCCCCCTCTCGGTGGTGCCATACCTCCGGCCATCTCCGGTGACAATCGAGCCTACCATCGGGTGCGTGTCAGCAAGCTCGTGCTTCCTGTGCCCTCGCCTTCGCCGGAGCCCCGCCGGAACGCCGCCGTCGTCAAGCCCTAGTGCCTCCCCTACTTCGGCTCACTGGTCAGCGGGCCCCTTCTGTCAGCCGGGCGCAAGAAGCTCTAGTTCAAACCGGTAAAATACGCTTTCTCAACTCTGAAAACGTGTTAGCAATTTTCAATACATTTTTCAAACTGAATTAAATTCAATCTTGAATATCTTTTGCCTCATTATTCCAAATGGAATGAAATAAATTTCTAAAATCATCTAAAATCAAGTTCTTCCATAATATGCAAAAACATTTTGAAAAACAGTACTGGGTTAATTTGAAATTCAAATTTGAATAAAAGACTTAAAGATAGGCTACATATTAAAATGTTGTAAACAAATTCAAAATGGAATGAAACTGATTTCATTAGAATCCTTATACATCCAGGAACTCAAATATATAAAAATATTTATGTTTTACCTTAGTTTAAATTATTTCCAATTGAAGGTTATTCTCAATGGAATAAATAATCAAAAATGAATAATGGAAATTCTAAAATAAATAAGATTTATTTCTAAGCACTTGTATGTCAGTAGCCCACCTTAATATGCTAAAATGATTAAAGTATGAATTTGATTTAGACTTTTTTAAGAATAATAGATGATTCAAATGGAAAAGGTGCATGTATAGATATAGTGCATATAATAATTAGTAGCAATATATACATACATGTATATGAAGAGTATTAAATATCTGTACAAAGACATGAATTGGTATTAGAATGAGTAATTTGTCACTATTAAAATGTTTTAATGAAATACCATATATTCACAAGTTTAATTTGCATGAAGACATAAGCCTTGTGTTTGTAGAAAAATGTATACATGCATAATTAATGAAAAGAAAAGTCATGAAACGAAATTGGGTTCTAAATATCTAATGTGATCAAACTAAATGATTCAACAAGAATCATCGTAACGAAGTTATAAATAGCCCTTAACTAAATAATTGAATTTCCAATACTTGTATAGTTTGAATAGTTATAACTTTCACAAACCAGCTTCAAATCTGACAAAACCAAATCCTAGTAGCCTGAAGTATAATATCTTTGATGTTATGTAAAAATATATTATGTTTGAGTAAGTCTGAACTAAGCCCATGTTAGGCCCTAATGATCGTTTATATGGAAAACATTTCGGATAAAAGCCAAATATCACAAAACTAACTTTAAGACGCTCTTATAGTCATCCCAGGTTTATACCTGAAAAATGGATAGATTATCGTATAAGGTGTAGCCGCAAACTGTAAACGAAATCCGACTCGCTATAACATTAACTTTGTGGTCATTTATGCTATTTCAACAGCAAATAAAATAACTCGTCTTTACAGTAAAATTTATAATATCAGGTTAGAAATACTGTACAAAGTTAATACTATCTTATTCTGAAAAAAGAATCTCATTTTGTCATGCTTAACATATAAAACTTAATAGCGAAATAACCTTAAGTATTATAATTTCTCGATTTTAGAAACACTTAAGCCTTTTCATCAATCTATAGAATACCTCATCCTGATACGAAACCCTTGTAGAATAAATCAGAAACGATGTTTAGGATATGCACTACTATGTTCTAAGAAAATATTTAATTTATAACTTATGGTTCATATAGTTTTTGCTTATGCAAAACCCTAATATGATAAGGATAGTTGTAGCCCTTTTTGACCGATTTCGTTCAACGTAAACTTTAGTGTCATGATAGCTTTTCAACAATGCATTTAGCTCTTCAACTAAACATTATAATTCATAAATTTTATTTAGAATTGTTATCCAAAGTATATACTATATTATTATGATGAAATAACCATATTTCATCATGCTTTTCATATAAATCATGTTAGTTAAATAACCGTAAGTATTATGTTTTTCTAAGCTTTATAATATGAATCGTTAGTAATGAAGAAGTCTATAATAAAATATTTGTATTTTCAGAACCTTCTTAAAAACCATTAATATGGAGCCAGTAACCTATCCTGGCAAATCTATCATATTCGAAACCTCTTATTATGCTTAATCAATTAAGGGTTAAGTGCTATTCATTCATATCATTTAGCATAACGATCTAGTGTCTTAATTTTATTAATCAAATAATTTTAGCATCTATAATTCGAAGTTATAAATGCAAGAATTCATAATTTTAGCTTCTTGAATTCGTAAAATAAGAATAGATAATCTATAAAAGAAGACGTGCTTTGTTCATAATAAAAGCCATTAACAATATGAATGTTTAATTATCTTGAACTCAAGGTGTGGAATCATACAACTTAAACCTAAAGCATTCTCGCTTTCCGCAGTGAATCTTTATTTGATTTTTGTTTGTTTTCTTTTTGCCCTTATTAAAGCTTGTTATTTGCTTTATTTCCGTCGAACGACGTGTAGAACCCGATGTCACCATTCCGTCGTCGACTTCATCTTTTGCGACCTTGTCTTCACCGTAAGAAATGATTAAGCAAGGCAAGCGCCCCTTTGACCATATTGATCCCAGTATTTTATATTCCTTTTGTTCATCAAATTTTTTCAAGCATGCGTTTACTTTCTGTAAATTCGCTATTTTGTGGTACTAGTAGATATACCTGTTGTCTCATGAAACTCCTTAATAATTATGCACATGTGAACCTTGATAACCATAGAATAGGGCTAGACATTTCTTAATGTCATCTTGTGTATATGCGATCATATTAATCATGCTTAGCCATGCTTGTTTAGCAAGGAGTCAGATGATCATGATTAAAATTGTTTACTGAAATGTTTTATATGGAACCTAAATGGTCCTTTTTGGGAAAATGGTTGCTGGTAGTTTGCTAAAACCCCCCAAATTAAAACTATGGTTTGATGCAGGCGATTATTGGCAATAGCTGGACGTGAAAACGGGTTTGCATGTAGTGTAGGGTGGAGTATCGCCCGTGTCGGATTAAGGACCGAGTAATGGGATAGTAGATCCAAGAATTTTGTGCAACCACGAGGGCTTGTATGGTCGGGTCTTAGCCTATTAAGTTGTTTAGATGTGGCTTTGCATCTATGGAAGGTGGGAGATTCCACAGGCATTCCGATCAGTGCATGCTCAGTAGGGGTTTCTACATACCAATGCAACGTGTACGCAGCGTTGCCACGGACGAGACGTGGTGTTATGTGTGATAAATGTGGATCCACGACTTGGGTGAGTGTCTCTATTTTCAGGGCGAGGGTTAACGTCCTGGGCTGGTGTAAATCCACGCCTAGATAATGTAATGACTCAGATGATCTCCTTGCCGACACACCAATGGAAGTGTGTTAATTGATCCGCGAAAAGGTTGATCATTCCTTGTGGGTAAAGTGTACACTCTGCAGAGTGTAAAATCTAATCGATTAGCGCGCCCACGGTCAAGGACACTTGGTGACGTTATTCCATGCTAGAGTCTTTGGTAATTTTCTAAAATGGGTTTGGTGCGAACTTGTTTTTAGCAATCTGTTGCTTTATGTCGAAGGGTCGACATTGATGGACCTTATGGTTTGATTATTCAACTCACGTCATGGAGGATTTGTGAGTATTACTTCTCGTTGTATATATTTCTTATCAATCAACTTGCTTTTATAAATTCCGTTTGCAAATGATAACTTGTTTTATAATTCAATTCCGCTTTATGCAAATTAACTGTATTAGCCTTTCCGTTGAAATGGCCTGCATATATTATAGGTTTTGCTCAAGTCTTGTTGATTACGTAAAGTACTCACCCTTGCTTAATTATTATTTTAGGTGGAAGAGTTAGAGAGGCTTCGAAAGTCTCTTTTCGTCGCATGTTGCGGGATCTTCTTCATCGTGTTCTATCTGGAGTTTATGCCTTGTCTGTTGCCTATGGGTTGGATGGGCAAACTACAAGATATTGCTTCTTTTGCTGCTATCCTCTGTTTTGTAAGCTTCTCTTTGTATATTAGTTTCCGCTGTAATTATTTGTGGTATGGTTATGATTCCAATTGTTGTAAACATGTGAGTGCTAGCTACTGATCCAGGGAATAGCACAGTAATCTCATGGAGGTTCCTGTTCATCAGAACAGGGTCTCACAGTTAATATCAAGAGGTATAAAAAATTTAAAGAATAGAGATAATGAAAGTAACAAGACTTTAATAATAATTTGGTGATACCTACTAAGAATGGGCCTAGGAAGGATCACCAAATGGAGCACGCTGGATTCTAAGACGGGGAGTGTGAACGCATACGTATGCCAACTAATAAATGTGTTTTATAGTTTATACATGAATATGTTTTTTCTTTGACTTAGCCATAACATTTTATTGATTGCTCCGATTCACAAATCGTTTTCACCAGTAGCTTATTGACAATGAGAGCAACACATTGATATAAGTCTCGGTGCATAAAACAGATTTTACTATCCGTATACATAGATGTTACTATCGGTATACATTTACTACCATACTAGAGGTTTAGTAGCCTGTGTGGTAGTAAAATCTTACGATATATTCAGTAAAATGATAGTGAAAACTCATTCGTGTAGCGTTTATTAGCGAGACTTATATCATTATGTTGCTCTCGCCGTCGGTAAGCTTTTAGTGAAAACCGTTAGTGCATCGGAGCTGTCAATAAAAAGTTATAGCAAAATCAAAGAATACAGAGATTCATATACAAACTAGAAAACACATTACAGAAAACATTTTTACTAGTCGGTCATGCGTCAATAGTAACGTGTTTCCTTGTTTGAATATGAATCTATTTCTTCTTTGATTTAGTTATAACTTTTATTGATAGCTTCGATGCACAAATGCTTTTTACCAATAGCTTACTGATGACGACAACAACATAATGATATAAATCTTACTAATAAGCAGTAATTTTACTGGCTAGTAATAGATTTTACTACATCTATATATAGAAATTACCACATTTCTATATAGATTTTACTATCATACAGTAATAAACTGATGTACATTTGGTAGTTAAATTTGATCTATGTAACGTTTATTAGCGATACTTATATCATGTTGTTTCTCTCGTCACCAGTAATCTAATGGTGAAATTCGTTCGTGAATCGGAGCTACGAATAAAAAGTTATGGCTAAAACAAATAAAAATCAGATTCATGTATACTCATGCTGGTGTATACATCTTTGCATCTCTCGGTGACACACATGCATGCAAATTAATTCCGAATGATTAATCTTCCAAGGCTCGGTGCGAATTCCATAACGCTAACAGTAGAATGCTCGGCTTGGTCAGATTGCAAAACTGACCGACATGTAGAATTACTTAAACTACATGCAGCTACAAAATAATACTTATATATGTGTGTGTGTGATAGGCAATGTGATGGTTGTTGATTCCTATATACATATATGTATGTGTGTGTGCGCGCGTGCTATTCTTTAGCTACGTGTATTCTACACGCTGACCAGTTTATGCAGTCCTACCGAGCTGAATTACCCATATTTATTACTTGTGCATAGGTGTATGGACCATTTATTACTTACGCTCACAAACGGACTAGTTTATGCATTTTGTAGTCTGTACACGAATATATTTTCTCTTTGTTTTAGCCATATCTTTTTATTGGTAGCTTTGATTTGCAAATGGTTTTTACTAGTAGCTTAGTGACGATGAGTGGAATAGAATGATATAAGTCTCGCTATTAAACAATAATTTTGCTGACAGTTAATAGAAGTTACTATATCTACAACTAGAAATTACTATCGTACAATATAATAGTAAAATCCATGTACGATAGTAATTTTTAGTTGTAAATGTACTAATTTGATGTTGTAGAAATAGTAATTTTTGTTACAAATCAACAAAATTACTGTTTAATAGCGAGACTTATATCATTATGTTCCTCTCGTCATTCGTAAGCTACTGGTGAAAATCAATTGCAAATCCGAGCTAACAATAAAAAGATATCGCTAAAATAAAGAAGAAATAAATTTATGTACAAACTACAAAACACAATAACTAGTTGGATTGATCACGTAACTGATTCGATAATAATAGTAAAATATATAGAAGATAGTAAAATTTAGAAAGCATGATATTAAATTGTACTCATTCGTATAGACACACTGACCCTGTTAGTACCAAGGTTATTTCCATTGCGGTGAAGGGTATTGACCAAAATGAGAAAATCATAGATACACTATAGTAAAAATTTACATCAGATGTGACAGTAAAATTATTCACACCATAGTAAAATTACTACAACCAGGGTAGTAATTAATTGTTTCATGGTGACAGTACGTTCAACTTTGCAAATAACTTTTTTTTTATCATGCATTGAGCTTTTTTACTATATATGAATCATTGTATAATCGTTCTCAATTGCTTGCAGTAATTTTTTATTATCGGTTGTTAATGATTTTACAGTCACTTATGTCATGCCTCTGCCTGTTGTAAATTTTTTTAACTATATGGATCGTATAAATTTACCATCATTGATATCATCTTTTGTCGTTCGTAATGTCGATTTTACCGACTACTTTGAAAATCACCATTTTACCAGCGTTCGTTGAACCTTTTTATATGTACGCTACTTTAAATGCTATTTCATATGATTTTACTACATTGTCTCACCGTATCTCTGTAATAAACAGTAGTGTGCCATGCACTCAGTAGTAAAGATTGAAAAAGGTCTGGTGCAATACATAAACGTGGACGTTTATAAATGTTATAAGGCCGATGGGCTTAAAGCCCATTTTGTCAGACTCATTGTCATATATAGTATGGATGATAGAAACTCAGTCCCACATCACCCGCATAGGTTCACCTATCTCTATTTATGTCAGGACCTGGATTTACAAATTCGATACCCTCTATGTATATTGCATTAGTACAGAATCACGCTAGTGTACACAGTCGTAACACAAAAGAAATACCATTCCATACAACGAATTAACTAAGAAGGTAATAAATAATTTTTAAATAAAGAAACAGACCTTATGGTCAAAGTTTACACCACTATACCTTAAGGGTTTAAGAAACAAATAAACTATTGTAGTGGAAATTAAATAACTTCGATCATTCAACATGCCATAGGCAATCGTTTGAGGAACACCTTCCTAATCCACATAGTCTTCATAGTACTCCTCATAGGACTCTGTATTTTCTGACCCTTTCTTAGCAACTGATCAACAAAAGCGTATAGCCGAGAGTACAAAAAGTACTCAGCAAGCCAAAAGAAAATGATGCAATATATTCATGCATGGCTTGCCAAATGATAGTCATATGGTTCTTTCGTAAAAAGCGATAACTTGAATTGAAATATAGTAAATAGATTGAAAGAATATTTATGAAAAGATAATAAATAACTGGTAAATCAATGTTAGACAATATGAACATAATGGAGAGACATCACTCTACACCATCTAAAACAATTATCAAACCACTAAATTCAACAGTATTAACTTTAGATAGTAAAACAACAGTGAACTCCCCTGTTCACATTCCAATAATTCCACCCTCCAACCTTTTATAAAACAACTTATACCTCATGCGAAATTTTCGAGCATGTCCATAACCACGGACTTGGTTATTCGAATAGTTTTACACTCTGTAGAGGTTGTACTACTTTACCCATAAAACATGATCGTCTCTTATTGCCGTGCAATTAATACACTTCCTTTGGTGTGTCTGTAGAGAGATCACGATAAAACCTTTACAATGCCATATCTAAACTCGATACTGCCCGCTAAGATTTCGCCCTCAGGGTCTCCTCTTGAACCATGTGAATCTACTCGTCCATTCCGTAACCCACACCACCAACTGGCAGTACTCAAATTTAGACATTGCAAAGTAACTAGCTAGGTCTGTCACATACTAGACATGTGATTGTACGATTATGCCAGTTCAATAGCGTATAAGATTAATTCCTTAAGTTGTCTCAGGCAATAATTCCTTAAGTTGTCTTAGGCAAGACATTCACATCCTAAATGTGCTAACAGCACCTCCTTTACTACACGATCACTTGCCTGAGGGAAAATATTCACATTTAACCAAGATCAATGGCAAATCCTACCATGTTGTAACATTCTATTTTCGGTTCTTTTGTTAAAAATTAATTTAAATTAATTAATTCAAGGATTTGGTTTTTTTTTGGAATTTTAGTTAACCTGGCATTCCTTTCCATCCAAAAATAGAATTTATTCCATTCACGTCCGAAAATTCCATTTTCATTCGGATATCCAAAATTCAAATCTAATTCCAGAATTCTCTAAAAATTCCGAAACTAATTTTTTTAGGTTCCAAATATTCCATACTATTTTTGAGAATTTTTCCAATATTTTCAGAGGCCTCTTGCTATTTTATCTTTCGCGCTTTATTCTTAGCACTATTCATTTATCCCACCTGTCAGTGCTACAATAGCATCGTCAACCTCCGGCGTCTGTTTTATTTTCACGTATCTGTCCTCTTCAATGTCCAAAAGAAAAATATTCATAACTTCCTCATTGCCGCATCAAATCAAGTGAGAGTTGAACCGTTACGACCGCATTGATGCAAGGATTCAATCCCCGGCCGTTGCTCTCACCCATTCAAACCGGATTTGGCGCAATAAGCAATTAAGTCTGATTCATTGCTCACTTGATTTCTCAGCCGTTTCTCAATCTTTTCGCGTGCTTCCACTTGCTATAGATGCGTCTCACCTTCCTCTACGCCGTGCTCACTATTTCCCTTTGTTTCGTCAAACTTTACCTCTCTAAAACTCGCGAAAACCGCAGCCCGATGTCGAACAAAGACACCGGCGAGCCAACTTTTGATCCGGTGAGCCAAATCAAATTCCGTTCGTGTCATTTTGTGCATCTTGTCGCAAAGATCAAAAGCCCTCAAGAAAATTTGGGTTTCATTACAGGACGACGACGAAATTCACGTTTGAACACAATTAGCCTAACCATATTTGCGGCGTCGTTTTGTCGTCTCCGGTAATCCTCTTCGAAATCCGATTTCACCATTGGGTTCGCGGCGTCGAGCTCTACGTGATGCTCACCATTTTCTTCCCATCCCGCCACCGGCCACGTGCGCCTCTGCCGCGCCTTGTTTTCAGCCGCTACTGCGCGTCACTCCGGCCGCCTCCGGCGCGCCGCTCCGGCTCCGCAGTCGCGGCTCCGTTGCCTCTCCATTTTCCCCAGCCGCCGACCGCCGTCTTGCTTTCCCATGCCGGCGCCGTTACTTGCAGGAGCTCCTTCAATAGCCATGGCTATGTTATGTTGTTTTGGTGAAGAAGAAGCCTATAGCCAATGACAACCGGGTCCCACCAGTAAGAGAGAGAGGAAATGCAGTAATTCCACGAAAAAAGAAAAGATTCTGGAATATTCCTCGTTTTTCTTTTTTTAGTCCGAGCGCAAATGACCCGTTCTCTTCCGTCGTAACTCCGAATCGAGTGATTCAAATTTATAAATTCATCTAAATTCAAGCTCTTTCTGCCAGTACTAATTTTATAATTTGTAGATTTTATTTGTTTTATTTTATTTATTGGTCGCTGCATTTTGCGCGTAGTCGAAGAAGCTGTTGCCGTCGCCGAATAAAGTGCTGATCTGCCGAGTGACCCTTCTCTCCTCATCAACGAAGGCAAGTCTCCTTGACGCATGTTGATCCCATGTTTTATAAATTCTTTACAATGTTTTACAATTTGCATCGCTATTTATTTAAAAGATGATGTTAAATTGAGGTTGGCAATTAATCCCAATTGTTATTACAACCTTGATATTGAAATCCTTGACTGTTGTAACCCTAGGTTGCTATGATATGTTATAATATTAATATGTTATGATATATATTTTGTTTATTGCGCTAGATGTGCTTAAATGCAAAGTCGATTAAATACCTATGGATGGGTTACTTTGAAACTGTGAAAAATTGTGAATTTGAAAAGTTATGGCAATATGTATGCCGCATTATTTGCAAAATGAAAATGAAAATAATTTAGACTTAGGGGTGCGGATAGAGCACTGGTTTTGGTTGTGTTACTGCCGCCCAAGTCAAATTAAGGACTGACGCTTGTGATTGTCCATTCTAAGCATAACCGTACAACCACATGTCTAAATGGGTACGACCTGGCTGAATAATTTGTAATAATTTAACTTAGACTCGTCAGATGGTGGAATGTGGGTGCCAGATGGAGGCAAGTTTGTTTTTCCCACACGACGCAAGAGGGGGCTTCTGTACTGGGTAGATGGAACCCTAATAGCAGTGAAACCTCAACGGGTGGAGTCGGGTTAGATTATTGCATTGTAAAAGCCTTGTCATGATCTCTCTGCCAACACACCAAAGGAAGTGTGCTTATTGCGCATGGCAACAAGAGATGATCATGTCTTGTGGGTAAAGCTGTATACCTCTACAGAGTGTAAAACTATTCGAATAGCCGTGCCTACGGTCAAGAGCAAGCAAAGAATGCTTTCATATTGGTAGACTTTATTTTTGGTTTTAAAAACTAATGTTTTGGGATCTAGGAGTGGTTAGAACTTCTGGATGTATTTCTGGTGGCTAGAGCCTGTCAGGTGGTTGGAACCTGTTTTGAATCATGACGGATGGAGTCATGTGATGGTTAAACAAGATCTTTTAAAATGGGCGGATAGAGCCAGTATACTAGTGTTGGTGGTTGGAACCTTCACTAGAGTTATAAATAATTTCAATTGTACAAATAATTGTTAAAACTGCTTTGTGAAAATTATTATTAATAAGTTTGCTAAATCTGGCTTTGTGCAAAAGAACCATATTAAGCCATCTTTGGAAGGCCTTGCATCTTGCATACTTCCCAGACTTGCTGAGTACGTTTGTACTCACATGCTACAATAAACTCTTTCGTCATAAGCTTTCCAAGATGCTATGAATGATGGTGAGTTCTATGATGTGGAGTACCATAAAGACAATCCAGAGAGCTAGGCGTACGTTTTTTTCAATTGACTGCCTGTGGAGTTTATTGGCTTTACCTTTTTACTTCTTATTTCCGCTGCTGTAAACTTAAGGTCATGTGACCTGGTTTTGTAATAATGGCTTTTCGGCCAGTACTCAATATTTATCTTTTCAATTCGTGCTTTTTGGTTATGATTCATCACTGTGAACTATGTGTACTAGCGTTGATCTGGGACTAGTACAGAAATACACAGGGAATTCTGGACAGCAAATCCGGGGCCCCACACATGGTACAATGAATTTTACAACAATGGCTACTGGCCACGATTCAATATCTCATTAGTTCAGGATTAACACTAATTCACATGTGATAAGAATTACAACTAAGCATGTTTAAGCATAGCTACAATAACCCAATGTTGGTAATATAATCATGTCCAACTAATAATGTCCAAACCTAGGGTTAACAATGGGTATATGACATTTCAATAATCAAGGTGGCATAATGATAATTAGGTATATAGTTATTCCCTGTAATTATTCATTGATACACAAATAGCATGTAATTGTATAAAACATATTATTTTTCAAATATTGGTTCAATATGACCAAAAGTTACGACTTACCTTGCTGATCTACTACTGAGTCTTGATCTTCAAATTCTCCGTTTGCTCCCTCGGGATCAACGTCTACGTGCAACAAAGAATGAACACCAAAATAAATACAAAATAGAGACAAAACAAACATTAAAAATCAAATAAATTCATCAAAATAAAGACCATGAATTCAGAATAATTTACAAATTTGAATCACCCAATCGAGTTCTTACGAGAGAGAATGGATTTTTGGAAGTTTAAATTACATAAAGAAACAAAGAATGGAATTTCAAATTTCTAAAATTACTTTTATAAAGAAAAATAGAGATCCAAATCACTGTAAAATATCAGCAATCTGAATCTTAAATTTTAAAAATAAATTTATATTATTTATTATTTTTTCTTTTTTCCATACACCGACTCTCTCCAATCTTGCTATAGTAGTCCACGATCGTAGCATCGATTGTCTATTCGCTCGATCCGTCTCTCGGATCGAGAACGACCTGACCTCACGAGCAAAGAACCAAGGCAACAACCAGCGCGCAGGCGTGAAAACAAAGAGGGCAAGGCCAAGCGTGGGCTCACCAAGGGCGACGGTGACTTACCGGTGTGACCTCAATCGTGATGATAGACCATGAGTATAATTCGGAAAATTACAAATTCGTCACGCACGGGGAATCAATCTTCAAATCGTTTGAGGGTTACCTTCACAACGACTAAAGACACAAAGTGACGTGAATGGTTTTGGAAATGAAGGTCTGAGGAGTCAGGAAGTTTGCAAGGGTACGTTGGTCGACGTTTGATTCGCGCTCCGAGTGTTTCAGTGTTTCGGTCAAACGGTGGCACAAGAGGTTGGGACGAATAGAGGAACGGGTGGAGAAATGAGAGGGGATCCCGGTGCTCTACTTAAATAGGCTTAGGGTAGCTCGTAGAGATAGGTACGACTAGTTTAAAGAAGAGTCCGAACCGAATAAAAATTAATTTTCTCCCGAAAAAGAGGGGATTATGATGGAAGAATCACAGGGATTGGTTGAGGATAAGGTAGCACATGTATTGGACACGAATTCGGAGGCAAAACGTGTTGGATTGGAGCTTTCAAAATCATGGCAATGGAGGCAAGAGAGAAAAACGGCTTGGCTAGCTGCTTGCTGGAGGTTGAAGACAACATATGACATGTGGACCCCTTTATTAATTATTTTTTATTTTAATTAATGCTGAAAATAAAAAGGCTTTGAAACAATAGCAAATAAGGTCAAAAAATTCTGTAAAAATTCTCAAAAATATCTTTGGACATTTCCAACTTATTGTAAAAAGTTCAGAAATCTTCAAGTTATAATTTTTCTACAGGAAATCTTTTCGTAGAACTGAAAATACAAAAACAATTTTATAAATTCCAGAAAATTCAGTAAAAATTTCAAAAAAAATATAAATAAGTGGCTTCCAATAGGTTCTGCTCCTCTGGCACCCGCAGACACTTCTTCAATTTCAACATATGGAACACATTATAGATTCCGGCAAAAGACTAAGGCAACTCAAGCTTGTAGGCAACCCCTCCTCTTTGTTCAAAGATTTTGTATGGTTCAACATATCTATGGGCAAGCTTTCTTTTTACTTGAAAACTTTTAACTCCTTTAAGAGGGGGTGACTCTAAGATAAACATAATCATCAGGTTCAAAACTCAAATCTTGATAACGATTGTATGCATAGCTCTTTTATCTGGTTTGAGCTATTTTCAACTTGTCTCGAATTAGCTGAACTTGCTTTCGGCTTCTTGCAGTATGGCAGTGTCAAACAATTGTTTTTATCTAGTATCCTTCCAGTTAAGAGGGGTTCTGCACTTTCTTCCACATAAAGCTTCAAATGGGGACATTTGCAGACTGGCTTGGTAGATGTTATTGTAGGAAAACTCAGCATAGGGCAAACACTTATCCCACTTAGTACCATAGGTTAATTCACAAGATCTTAGCATATCTTAAGAATCTGATTCATACGCTCAGTCTATCCATCGATTTGAGGGTGATAGGCAGTATTGAATCTGAGATAGTGCCCTTGGCTTCATACAAACTATGCTAAAAATGAGAGAAAAACTGGGTTCCTCTATCATACACTATCTTCTTAGGTATTCCATGAAGAATAACAATCCTTGATATATATAATTCTGCCAATTTATCTCATGCATAGGTAGTCTTATTGGAATGAAGTGAGCAATCTTAGGCAATCGATCCACTATTACCCAAATAGAGTCATAACCTCCTTGGGTCTTAGGAAGTCCGGTAATGAAATCCATACTAATTTCTTCTCACTTCCATTCTGGAATCTTTAATGGCTACAACAATCCTACTGGTCTCTGATGCTCCGCTTTGACCGTTTGGCAGACATCATAAAAAGCAACATACTCTATTATTTCACGCTTCATACTAGGCCACCAATACATTTACTTAAGGTCTTGATGCATCTTGGTATTTCTAGGATGAATGGAGTATAAAGTCTCATGTGCTTCTTTGAGTAACAACTCCTTAAGTTCTTTCTGATCTGGCACGCAGATACGCTTCTCACACCAAACGGTACCTTGTTCATCCTCGGTGAAACCTAGGGCTTTACCTTTCTTCACATTGCTCTTAATCTCCTTGATATCGGTATCATCAACCTGTGCTTCTCGAATCTAATCTTCTAATATAGGACATACTTCCAAAGTAGCTAAATAACCTTCTTGTATTACTTTGAGATTAAACTTTTGAAATTCCTCATAGAGTCCTGACTGACTTTCTTTAATCATCAATGTATTGAGTATCTCTTTCTACTCAAAGCATCAGCTACGACATTGGTTTTACCTGGATGATAATGAATCCCAATGTCATAGTCCTTGATTAACTCCAACCATCTTATTTGTCTCATATTGAGTTCGGCTTGGGTAAAAATGTACTTCAAACTCTTGTGATCGGTGTAAACCTCACAAAGGTTACCGATAAGGTAATGACACCAAATCTTTAAAGCATGCACTACGGCTGCCAATTCCAAATCATGGGTGGGATAGTTGACTTTGTGTGGCCTTAATTGTCACGAAGCATACGCTACAATTTTCTTATCTTGCATCAGCACACAACCTAGTCCTTGTCGGGATGCATCACAGGATATCTCAAAATTCTTTCTGATATCCGGCAAGATCAGTACTGGGGTCAAACACTTTTTCAGCTCTTGAAAACTCTGCTCACACTCTGATGTCCAAACAAATTTCTTCTCCTTTTTCAAGAGCTGAGTGAGTGGTCTGGCTTTTCTAGAAAATCCTTCTATGAAACAGGGATAACATCCCACCATTCCAAGAAAACTTCGAACTTGGGGTGCCGTCTTGGGTGACTCCCAACTGAGCACATCTTGTACCTTACTAGGGTCAATAGTGACTCCTTCTGCCGATATGATATGTCCTAGGAAAGCAACTTCTTTCATCCAGATCTCACATTTACTGAACTTAGCATAGAGTTGATTTTCTCTTAGCTTCGTTAAAACTCGGCGCAAGTGATCCTTATGTTCTTCCTCACTTTTGGGGTATACCAAAATGTCATCAATGAAGACAACAAAAAACTTGTTCACAATATTCCATAAATACTTTGTTCATCAAGGTCATGAAGTAGGTAGGGGCATTGGTCAATCAAAAGGACATCACAATATACTCATACTATCCATACCGAGTTACAAAAGCTGTATTTGGAATATCCTCTTAATGAATCTTCAACTTGTGATATCCTAATCTTAAGTCAATCTTTGAGAACACTCGGCTCCTTGAAGTTGGTCAAACAAATCATCGATCCTTGGCAAAGGTTACTTATTCTTGATGGTGATATTATTGAGTGAGCGATAATCTACACACATTCTTTGAGTACCATCCTTCTTTTCAACAAGGAGAACTGGGCCGCCCTATGGAGAAGAATTTGGTCGGACAAAATCTTGGTCTTGAAACTTCTTAATCAGTCTCTTTACTTCAGCTAACTCATTAGTAGGCATCCTGTAAGGTCTCTTGGAGGTGGGTGGTATTCCGAAAACTAGATCGATCAAGAATTCTATATCCCAATCTGGTGGCATCCCAGGAAACTCATCTGGAAACACATAGGAAACTCTCTGGTGACTCGCACACCTTCCAAACATATTCCTTTGGCAATTCAAACTTCTATCCCTTCGGACATGTTTGTAGCAGCTTGAAACTATAACTTAGCTCCATCTGGACTGGTTAAGGTGATCATTCTATTCCCACAATCCAAAACTGCTTGGTTCTTGGAGAGCCAATCTATTCCTATTATCACATCTAGGGACTTGGTGTATAGGGTAGTCTTGGTTCGTACTCAAATCAGAACCAGGCGATTGCACCAATAAAATGGTTTTAAGAGTGTGTCTTTAATTGATGATTTGTAGCAAAACTCCGAGAAATAAATGAATGCGCAGCTCCGAAATCAAACAAAACGATGGCAGATGCTAAGTTAACTAGGAACTTACCTAATATGATGCCTGGTGCAGACTGGGCATCCTTAGTGGTAATGTGGTTCACCCGGCCTCTTTCAACAGATGATGGAGTCCTGGTGGCTTGGTTGGGATTCTAGGGCGCTCCACATCTTACTCCTGGTGCAGGGATCTTGGCTAGTGTAGCTCCCAAATTGAAACATACTGGCACCAAAGCTTGCTTTCTTGGACAACTGTTGGCATAGTGACCTAGTTCATGACAGTCGAAACAAGTGACTCCTGCAGTTGGATTGTTAGTCCTTTGAGGCTGATTACTGTTGGTGTTGAAGTTGTGATTGCTTGAAGCAACTAGACTAGGTGCTGGTGTAGGGGTCCTGAATGCAGTCAGAGGAGTAAAAAGAGCAAACTGTTGTGCATTGGTTCTGGCTCTCTATTGGTGATTTTGATGGGCTCCATGTTGCATCATCTTTCTCTTACGAGGTTCCTCCAACTCACGGCGAGACTCCTTAATGAGCATGGCTTTGTCTACAAGATGCTGAAAATTTCCTTAGTCATTGCTAATGACTTGCACCTTTAAACTTGGATTGAGCTCACGCTTGAACTTCTTCTAGTGAGCATCATTTGTAGCAAAACATCTTTTGGAGCGTAGTGAGCAAGTTGAGTAAACTTGTTGAGGTATTCACTCACTGACATTCCTTCTTGCTTGAGATCATGGAACTCATTCTTATTCATTTATACCTTGCCATCTGGGATTTGGGAATGGCGAAAAGCAGTAGAACACTCTGCCCAAGTGATAGTCTGAGAGTCATCATGAGCAGCGCTGTAGTTCTCCCACCATTCAAGGACGGTGCCTTCCAACTGATGAGTGGTGAAGGACCATGTGGAGGTCCATCCATGTTTGTGATGAGTATTTGACTTTATTTGAGCAAGGTGTGCTCAGGTTTGAGTTTGATTTGAATTGGAATTCAAAAGGAAGCAATTTGAATTGTGTTAGCTTCTTGCGGTACTACCAGCCTGTGGCTGGCGGTAGAACCGACTGATGATTGAGATATAATTAATTGTGAGCATTTGTGATGATTGAACATTGCTATGTGAGGAGTTTCCTTGTTTTTGATGGTTGCAGGACGACGGTGCTAGGTCATGGTGAGGCGAAGGATAGCCGGGACTAGGCGAGGAGCGTCGGAGGTCCAGACGGTCGAGGATCACCGAAAGATGATCGGAGACGGAGTCCGTGCAAGCCATGAAGACAAGTAATGGATGTGATGCTAGCTAGATGCTGCTCGGATCGATGAGGGCCGTCGGATTGTAGTCTAGTTGATAGGATAGCGGGTCTAGTTAGTATGCTTTGAAAATCGTACAAGAAAACCCATTTGTGTGGTGGGTTTTGGGTGAACCCTTGCATGGCTGGTTGAGTGGGTTAATCCTAGCCCTTGATGGATGCTCTAGGGTTTAGAGGCTCATCCAAGGGTGGTAGGAGAGTTGTATAAATAGGGGTGGAGGGGTAGCCTTCCCCCTTGAAGGTTTTGAGGTTTTTGATGCTCCTTTGAGCTTTGCCCACATGAATGTGAGGCTTTGTAACCTCTCCTTCCAGAAAATACAAAAATTTTCTTTACCTTATTGTGAATTTAAATTGCGCATTTACATTATGTCTTTACTTTACGCAATTTAAATTCAACATTTACTTTCCCGCATTTACATTCTTGCAATTTACTTTCTTGCAATTTGGATTTTCCTCCCCTACTTCTAAATGCTGTTCTTCTAGGATGTCTGGAGGGAGTTCATATGGTTTTACATCTTTCTTGCACCCTATGATAGACTAGAGATCAAGTTTTTATCGAATTGCAAATTTATCCAGAACTTGTTCGTCACGCAGTAGTCATTCTTTGATTTTTATAAAAATATAAAAAAATCCTTTTTAAGTGATTATTATTTTAGAAGGTGCGCTACTCATATATCCATCTCTGGAAAAATTTGTGAGTCCACTGGTTGCACCATTTGAGCGGTATGAAGTGAAAACCGAGCATCAAACATTGTAATCGAAGTTCCCGATTGTCTGTAATGGTTGATTTTTCATGTTTATTCTACAAAGCTTTTTGTGGTTATTTTTGGTGGACTATTTGATGACTCAACTTCTCACAAAGAGAAAAATCCCCAAAAATGTTAGAGCAACAGAAACTTACCAACCACCTGCTCCAAATTGTGGATAATTCCTGGAAAATCTGCTTTTACTTTTCTGGAAAGAGACTTTGGTGTTTTATCTTTATCTCTTTTAGAAAAGTAGTCTTTGAATTGATTCCTCTTTGTTTGGACACTTGACAACCTGGATTGTGATTAAAAAAATCCCTCACATGATTCATGGTTCTCATCCATGCAAGCTAGGGGTACACATAGTTGTCTAATTGTTCGAGTTTTGGAGGGTGTGCGAATCTGAGAAACACTAGTTTGATGGAAAATCTTTGGGTGTTTTCGATTTTTATTGCAAGATTGTTTGGAGTATTTTGAGTGGGGAATATTTTATTTGAGATCATTCACCCCCTCTGATCGCCATTTCGGTCCTTCAATTGGTATCAGAGCCGGTTTTGCTCTTTCATGGATCTTGACCAGTCTCAAGAGCCATGGTGATGGACAAGTATTCCACCAAGCCTTCTATTTTTGCTGGAGTTGATTTTTCATTTTGGAAATCGTGGATGGAGTCATACATCACTGCCCAGGGCTTCCTGATATGGCAGAAGGTGAAACTCCCGTATAAGGTTCCTGCAGATGAAAACATCACGGCCGGAAATATGGCTGACGTTGAGGCGAACGCTAAGGCAAGAAATATTCTCATACAGGGTCTTAGACGCAGTGAGTATGATAGGATTTCTCACATCCGTTCTGCTCACGAGATTTGGGTGACTCTCGATGCTTACCATGAGGGCACTACTCAAATCAAGACCGTGAGGCAGGACCAGTTCAAGCGTGAGTTCAACAAGTTTGAACAACACGCTGGTGAGAGTCTTGACGAGTGCTTTGGTCGGTTTACGAAGATTTTGAGCGACCTCCGAGCAGTCGGTTGCATATACACTGACTTGGATAATGCTCGACATTTCTTGACCGCACTCGATCTTCGAGTTTGGGAAACGAAAGTGACCGCCATCAAGGACACTACTGACTTGTCGACCTTGACTCTTGATGGACTTTACTCCCGTCTCAAAACTCATGAGATCGACGTCGTCTCTCGCAAGACGAAATCTCAGTCGATGGCCTTGGTCACTGATCCCACTGAACCTTTGAGAGCATCTAGGCTCCCTATTTGTATAAATTATGCTTATAATTGAAGGACCATGTGGAGGTCCATCCATATTTGTGATGAGTATTTGACTTTATTTGAGCAAGCTGTGCTCAAGTTTGAGTTTGATTTGGATTGATTTTCAAAATGAAGCAATTTGAGTTGTCTCTGCCAGGAGTGGCAGTACCGGCCATATGGGTGCGGTAGTGATGAGTTGGATGGGTTTATTGCATATCTTTGTGGGCATTGCTATGTGAAAGGTTTTATCTTGTTTTTTATGGTCGCAGGACGACGGTGCTAGGACATGGTGAGGCGAAGGATGACCGGGACTAGGCGAGGAGCGTCGGAGGTCCAAACGGTTGGGAGATCACCGGAAGATGATCAGAGACGGAGTCTGGGCAAGTCAAGAAGACAAGGAAAGGAGATGATGCTAGCTAGATGCCGCGTGGATCAATGAGGGCCGTCGTATTGAGGTCTAGTTGATAGGTTAGCGGGTCTAGGTAGTATGCTTTGAAAACCGTGCAAGAAAACCCGGTATGTGTGTGGGTTTTGGGTTAGCCCTTGCATGGCACTGTGTGTGGGTTAATCCTAGCCCTTAGATGAGTGCTCTAGGGTTGAGGGACTCATCCAAGGGTGGTAGGTGGCCCAAGAGTAGTATAAATAGGGGTGGAGGGGTAGCCTCCTTCCCTTGAAGGTTTTGAGGCTTGTGAATTCTCCTTTGAACTTTGCCCACATGAAAGTGAGGCTTTGTAACCTCTCCTTCCAGAAATGAAAGTTTTATCCATCCACCTCTGAATTTATTTTGCGCATTTACATTATGTCTTTACGCAATTTAAATTCAGTATTTACTTTCCCGCAATTACATTCTCGCAATTTACTTTCATGTAATTTGGATTTGCCTCCCCTCCTTCTAAATGCTGCTAATCTTGGATGTTTTTAGTGTGTTCATACGGTTTTACATCTCTTTTGCACTCTTGGATTGAGTAGAGAACATCTTTTCTTTCAAGTTCCAACTTTGTTCAGAACTTGTTCTTCGCGCAGCAGTCAGTGTTTGATTTTTATAAAAATATAGAAAAATCTTTTTCAAGTTATTCTTATTGGAGGAGGTGCAAGACTCTGATATCCACTTGCAAAGAAATTTTGGAGTTCACTTGTTGCACTTTTTGTGCGCCATGAGGTGAAAACCGAGCCCCAAACTTTCTGCTCGAAGTTCTTGACCAGACTGTGTTCTTAGATTTTTCCTGTTTGTTATGTAAGGATTTTTGAGGATAAATTTGGTGGAGTTGTTCATGACTCTGATTCTCATAGGGAGAAAAATTCTCAGAATTTTGTGAGCTGCAGAAACCCACCAACCTCCTGTGCAAATTGAGGACAAGTTCTGGAAATTCTGCTTTTGCTTTTCTGAAAGTGACTTTTGTGATTTGAATTGATGTCCTTTCTAAAAGCAAGAGTTTGAATTGATTCCTCTTTATCTAGGACACTAGACAACCAGGATTGTGACTCAAAAATCCTCACATATTTTATGGTACTTATCCATGCAAGCTTGGGGTACACATAGTTGTCTAGTTTTTCGGGTTTTTCACAATTTCCTTTGAGCGATCTTGTCGAGCTTTTTGTTGGAGTATTTTGGTGGAATTTTTATTTGCGACCATTCACCCCCCGTCTGTTCGCCATCTCGGTCCTTCAATTGGTATCAGAGCCGGTTCTGCTCTTTCTAGATCTTGACCGGTCTCAAGAGCCATAGCGACGGACAAATATTCCACCAAGCCTCCCATCTTTAATGGAGTTGATTTTCCTTTTTGGAAGTCCGGATGGAGTCATACATCACGCCGGGGCTACGATATGGCGTAAGGTGAAACTCCGTATGAGGTTCCTGGCGATGAAAATGTCACGGCCATCAATATGGTTGACGTTGAGGCGAATGCTAAGGCAAGAAACATTCTCATCTGAGGTCTTAGCCATGTGAGTATGATAGGATTTTCACCTTCGCTCCGCTCACGAGATTTGGGTAACCTCGATGCTTACCATGAGGGCTCTACTCAAATCAAGACCGTGAGGCAGGACCAGTTCAAGCGCGAGTACAACAAGTTTGATCAACGCGCTGGTGAGAGTCTCGACGAGTGTTTTGGTCGGTTTACAAAGATTTTGAGCGACCTCCGAGCAGTTGGTTGCATATACCCTGACTCGGACAATGCTCGGCATTTCTTGACCGCACTCGACCTTCGGGTTTGGGAGATGAAGGTGACCACCATCAAGGACACCACCGACTTATCGACTCTGACTCTTGACGGGCTTTATTCCCGCCTCAAGACTCAGGAGATCGATGTCGTCTCTCGGAAGACGAAATCTCAGTCGATGGCTTTGGTCACCGATCCCATTGGATCTTCTTCTTCTGATCCTTCTATTGGTTTCTCTCTTTCCGCCCTTTGCGAGCTAAGCGATGACCAACTGGAAAAATTTCCAGAAAATGAGCTTGCTCTTCTCGCTCGCAAGTTTTCTCATGCATACAAGAGGGTGAGAGAGAGGAAGAGAGGTGGCATGATCACCTGCTTCGAGTGTGGTGGCCCCAACCACATTCGGGGGAACTGTCCCAAGCCGAGAAGGGCAAGAACGACGTTGGTGGTTCGGGCAAGAACGACTACACCGACAAGAACCGCAACAAGAAGCCTCCAGTTCGTGAACGGCGCACGAGAAGAAGTACCGCAACTTCTCCAAAAACAAGAAGCTCTTCCACCGCGTCCTCGCCGCTTGACGACATCAACCTCTCCGACACGGAGACATGGAGCGACGAGGCGAGGATGATCCGCAAGAGAAGAAAGGCGACGACGACTTCTCGGCATGTGCTTCATGGCCGACACCAACGACATCAGCGACTCAGCTCTACAAATGACTCGGACGAGGTACCTCCTATGACCAGCTCAACGAAGCTTTACGCAAATTAGGAAAATTTCATGCTAGAGCTAGAGCTAGGTGTACGGAGCTTGAGAAAGAAGTAGGTACCTTGACTCGGGAGTTAGCTTCACTTAGATCTTCCTTAGATCTTCTCCCTCCCGAGTCACTGATGATTGCTCTTTGTGTGATGCTATTCTTGTGGAGTTGGAGAACCTAAGGACCATACATGATAGTGTGCTTGCTGAACTTGATGGTCTTAGGTTGAAGAATGCTAGCACTAGTTCTATTGATGCTATTCTGTTGAGGCTAGTTTTCTTCATGCTCACTCCACTCCATCATGTGCTAATTGCCCTAATTTCTTGTGAAATTGATGCCATGAGCGAACACCTTAGAAAGCTTTCGCTAGAAATGATGAACTTGAATTGCATGCTTCTAAGGACCCAATCGGCTCATGTGAGGGGGAGCAACTAAAACTTGACAATGATGCTTTGAATGTCAAGTGTGATCAACTTGCTAAGGATTTACTAGTTAAGTCACAAACCGGTTGCTTCTTTGTGTGTTGGGGTTAAGGATGATGTGGATCAAATCCATGTCGAGCTTAAGAAGAAGTTAAAAGACCAAACCCTTAGGATTATAGATGCTCCTTGCGTTTCTTGTGAGGCCCTCAAGATTGAGGCAGCTGTGCTGAGGGAGAAAAATGCATGTGCTGAGAGAGTTTATCTTTCTGGTTCTTCTTCTTCTTCTTCTTCCCCCTGTTCTTCTTGTGCTTCTTTCTTTCGAGATTGCCAGTATCTTATGAGCACTCTCGAGAAGTTTGTTGGAGGCAGGAAGAAGCTCAATCTTATTCTAGACTAATCCAAAATTAGTAGATTCAATCAAGGTCTAGGATTTGATCCTTGGAGCACGCTGGCGCATCCTCCCACCATTGTGCGGCTCCAAGAGTGGTGAGATTGTGGTAGCTCCCAGAGTGAGTACCACTGTGTTTAGATCTGCTGGGGTTGTCCATAGGACTTCTGACCAGAAGGGTGTTACTCCTATTGCTTCTGCCTCTAGCAAGGCGAAGTACACATGCACCTTCTGTAAGAAGGATGGTTACCTAGTAGATTTCTGCTTCAGGCGCGCCAAGATCACTCGGCGTGAGCGTGTTGCTACTCTTAGGGGTATTCAGGGTCATCCCCAGACTTTGAGTGTTCCTAAGACACACACTGCTTCTAGACAAGTTAGAGAGTCGCCTGTTTTGGGGGGCGTCCCAGACTTGGTTTTCATGCTAGTTCTTGAGTTTTAGTCCCGGAGCTGTTCAGTAGTCAATCTTTCCGCCGTCCTCTTGATAGTCCTCATTTTCCCATCGAGGTAGATATCGGCGTGAGGTGTTTTCCGGTAGGAGATCCAGCGACCTTCTCGGGATGGTCGGCTTTTGCACCACGGCGTGCCAACCCAGCTTTGACTCCTAGATTATCTACCGAGTTGCTCCCGATCGTGTGAGAGTTGAGCGTCGAGAGACACTCGAGTCCGATCTTCTTACATGGTCTGGTACTATGAGGTGTCGTATGGTTCAAGATTGGGTTCCTAAGTCTTCACTCTATCCCAAGATCGTGTCATCTTCTCTCTTGTGTCTTGATCGGGTTAAATCGGATGGGGAAGGCGATGTTTGGATTGTTGACTCGGTTGTTCTCGTTATATGACCAAGATTCTCGTTGGTTCTCTTCCTAGTCCGAGCCCCGGTGATGAGTTAATCACTTTTGGGGATGCATCTTGAGTAGAGTCATTGCTAAAGGTACCATCTGCATTAACCAAAATTTCATTCTTAAAGATGTTGCCTTAGTAAGTAAGTCTGCAATACAATCGCTCTCTGTTTCTCGACTTATCGATGACTCTTTCGAGGTAAGCTTCAAGAGTAATGCTCAGAGAATACTTGATTCATCGGGAGGGTTAGTTTGGGATTTCTAGATTTGGGAGAGTCTTTCGTGCTGATTTTTCGCTTCTTCCGAGACTCTCTTCGATGTTTGATTGCTTTCGAGTCCCGTGATCTCTCCTTCCGCATAGGAGACTTGGTCACATTGGTTTTGATCATTTGACCCGAGTTAGCGTACCACGATCTCATGCGGGTTTGCCCAAACTCAAGATGGTCAAAGACTTAGTTTGCTCTCCTTGCCGACGTGGCAAGATGGTTATCGCTTCTCATCCTCCATCACCGTAGTGATGACTAATGCACCAGACAGCTTTTACATATGGACACCGTTGGTCCAGCTAGAGTGCAGTCAGCAGGAGGGAAGTGGTATGTTCTTGTCATCGTTGATGATTTTTCTAGATACTCATGGGTATTCTTCATGGCCTCGAAGGATGAGACTTTTTCTCACTTCAGGGGTTTGATCAGTAGGTTGTCTATTGAGCTCCCAGGTGCATTACGAGCTATACGCAGTGATAATGGCACGGAGTTCAAGAATTCCTACTTTGAGAGTTTTTGTGCGGAGTCTAGTTTAGAGCATCAGTTCTCTTCTCCGTACGCCCCTCAGCAGAATAGCGTAGTGGAAAGGAAGAACAGGACGGTTGAGATGGCTGTGACGATGCTAGATGAGTACTGAAGACTCTAGGAAGTTTTGGGTGAGGCTATAGCTACCGCTTGCCATGTTTCTAATCGCGTGTTTTTGAGAGCACATTTGCATCGCACTTCTTATGAGTTGAGGTATGGGCGAAAGCCCAAGTGTGTCTCATTTTCGTGTTTTGGTTGCAAGTGTTTTATCTTGAAGTCAGTAACCTAGATAAGTTTGAGTCTCGCTCTTCGATGGTATCTTTCTAGGTTACTCGACTTCTTCTCGTAGCTATAGGGTGGAGTGTTGATGCGCATAGGATCATAGAGACTGTGATGTGACCTTTGATGAGGCTAGCCCAGAGCTAGACACGATGTTTGAGCTCTTCTTATCCCTCCAAGACCATCTTTGTAGAAGATGAGGATGATGGAGATGATGGTGTTCCACCGGATCCAGTCCCCTCTACACCTGAGGTGCCTCGTGTTTCCATTTCTGGACCTCAGGGAGACCAGCCCTTGCCTTTCGACTCTTCTTCAGCGAGTGGCTCTGCTCCTATCTCTTCTGTGCATGAGGTAGAGGCCACTTCTGCTTCTGGTCCTCCCCGTCATATTTAGCGTTCTCATCCACCTGATCAAATCATCGGCGATCTGTTTGAGCTAGTCACTCGCTCAAAATCAGGTTTGTCCAGTTTCTGCCTTCACTCTGCCTTTGTAGCCTCGTTTAAGCCGAAGGATGTGACTCATTCATTATCTGACGAGTCTTGGACTAATGCTATGCATGAGGAACTTGAAAACTTCGAGAGGAACAAAGTCTGGCAACTTGTAGAGTACCCATCTGGTCATAATGTCATTGGGACCAAGTGGGTGTTCAAAAACAAGCAGAGTGAGGATGGGGTTGTCATTCGCAACAAGGCTAGGCTAGTTGCACAGGGCTTTTCTCAGGTTGAGGGTCTTGACTTTGAGGAGACCTTTGCCCCTGTAGCTAGACTAGAGGCTATTAGGATCCTGCTTGCATTCTCTGCATCCCAAGGCTTCAAGCTTTATCAAATGGATGTCAAGAGTGCATTCCTCAATGGCTATATTGAGGAAGAGGTTTATGTCAAACAACCTCTAGGATTCGAGAACCCCATGTTTCCGAGTCATGTATACAAGCTCTCCAAAGCTTTGTATGAACTCAAGCAGGCCCCCAGAGCATGGTATGAGAGGCTCAAGTCTTATCTTCTCAGCCATGACTTCAAAATAGGCATAGTAGACAAAACTCTGTTCATCAGACACCATGAGTCTCATTTTCTTCTTGTCCAGATTTATGTGGACGATATCATTTTTGGTGGCTCGCCTCATTCGCTTGTGTCTCGGTTTTACGAGGTGATGAGCCTGAGTTTGAGATGAGTATGATGGGCGAGTTGAGCTACTTTCTTGGCTTCCAAATCAAGCGGACTCGGGAGGGTACTTTCTTGCATCAAGGCAAATATACCCGTGACCTCCGAGGCACTTCGACATGTCGATGGGAAGCGGTGATGACTCTATGGCCTACCATCGCTGTCCTCGAGCCCGATGAGGATGGTGAGCCTGCTGATCAAAAGGAGTTTTGGAGCATGATCGGCTCCTCTTGTACCTCACCGCCGAGGTCGGACATACATTTTTTGTGTGTGCGTGGCGCTCGATTTCAAGCTTCTCCTTGCGCCTCTCACCGCCAGCGATCAAGCGCATCTTCGTGTACCTTCGCAACCACCGATTATGGTATTTGGTACTCTTCTTCTTCTTGTCTATCACTTAGAGCCTTTCCGATGCCGACTTTCTTTGGTCGTAGGTTAGATAGGAAGAGCACTTCGCACTTGCCAATTCATTGGCACTTCTCTTGTTTCTTGGTCATTTAGGAAGCGATCAGGAGTTACCTGATCCACCGCCGAGGCTAAGTATGTTCTTTGCGACCCGATTGTTGTAGCAGTGCTCTGGATGAGATCGACCTTACGGGACTATGGGTTAGAGATAGAGAGTGTGCCACTTTTCTGTGATAACACTTCAGCTATTTGTATTGCTAAAAACCCGAAGGCAACATTCCCGGACCAAGCACATTGATATTAGATATCACTTCCTTAGAGACCATGTGGAGAAGGGAGATATCGCGCTTGATTCATAGAGTGACTTTCAGTTAGCCGATATCTTCACCAAGCCTTTGGATAGCTCTAGATTTGTTGCCTTGAGGAGTGAGCTTGGAGTCGTTGTAACATCCCAAAATTTGGGTTTTCAAAAATCATTGGTTTAGTTCTTTTTTTCCAAAAATTCCCGTTGATTTCCTCTCTTTAATAAAGCTTAATTTAGAATTTTCTAATGCTAAAATAATTTAATTTGACTAATATAAACTTCAATTAAAATAAATTTAGTTTTATTTGAGTTCATTGTGCTTCAAGTAATTTTCTGTAATTTTTTGAGATTTTTCGGAGCTTGTTTGCTATTTATTTGGAATTAATTTAAATTAAGCCTTTTGTTAAATTTAATTAAATACTGCAAAATTTTAAATAAATTCTGGTTAAAAATATTTTATTTGAGCTCCAAATGTCTTAAAATATTTTCAGGAATTTTTGTAGAATTTTTCTGGTATTTTTATTGCTCTAAACGAATTATTTTAATTTCTGGAATTATTTTAATTCAGAAATTGTTTGAATCCACGTGTCACCTCCTGAGCCGGCCACGTCATTGCCCAACCTCAGCCCTCAGATCTCCATCCGACACACCAGAATGCGCCACGTCATCTCTTTATTGTTTATTGTGCGCCAGGTGTTCGATCTTATCCGTTTTCAATCCAAATTCGGTTTTTCTTCGTGTTTCCTTGTAGGACACGACTCCCTAGCCTATATAAGTGTCCTAAGACCCCTCCCACGCACCCCTAATGCCCAGAGCACCTCCCAAACCCTAAAAAACTGCAGCCATGTCTTTCCGGTGCGCCGCCAACGTCGGCTGATCTTGGCGTCGCGTTCCCCGTCATGATGGTTAGTTTTTCTAAAATCCGCTCACGTCATCTCGTGCCTTATGGTCCCATCTACCTCTCCACCAAATTTGGTACTGTTTCATCAAGGAAATCAAAAGTTATGGCCGTTCCAATCTCCAATCTTGCCGTCGCTCGTTCTCCCTCGTTTTTGCGAATTTGACCATGAAATTTTTACTGTAGACTCATCTTAATGTCCTCTACCTGGTGCTCACCCTAAATCAAGGTTTTGTTCATGGGATTGCTGCAGAAAATTCAATCTTCCCGATCGATTTGCGGCGCATAGCTGAAACGTCCTCGCGCGTTCCCCATTGATCCAGAAGGTAAAACTCAGATCCGTTCATGTCATATTGTGCCAAATGGTCCCATATAGCCCTCTGAAAAATTTGGTTACGTTTCATCCATTATTTTAATAGTTATGGCCGTTTGATCTATTAGCTTTAGCAGCCGTTCATCGGCAGTTTGTGATCTGTCCATTGGGTTGCCGCCAAATCCGCTTATACCGTTGAGATCATCTCGCCGCGTTCTACGTGGTGCTCACTTCCCCTTTGCTGTTCCATCCACCGAAAATTTTAATATTCATTAGCCGCCGCCTTTCGTCAATGCCGCGTGCCGTCTTTTGCCGCCAACCACCTTAGTTCGCCTTGGTTGTGTCATCATGTCCAGTAGATCGTTGTTCTCTGGTTTGCCCATCTTTAGAGTTCATTTGGTCTTGGTAGCCATCAAAGCAATAATCTAGTGTCTAACCGTAAATCGTTCGATCCAGTTCTTTTGTTATCGGATCTTGTTTTGGTTAGCCACCCTTGGTAAAATTTTATCGCAGAGCCAACCCTACCTATCCTATCCCTATGCCAAGTTGATCTATCCGCGAGTCATTCCTCTCAAGCCCTAATTGAACCTTGGGTCCAATCTATCGTTAACGATGCATCATGTCATGTAAACCTCGCAACTCGCAGATCAATCTTGAGCCATATCATATCCTTGCTGCCATATCATTGTACCGACAATTGACATCTCATCTTTGCATGAGTGTTATGTCGTTGCTTCGCTATCCTCGCATGTGTGCATGCTCGCAAAAGCCTAGTGCAATATCATCATCCTCTCTATCACCTTATTGTAATCCAACCCCATCACCTGTGAGTTTAGCCTTGTCTTCATTTCCTTGCCACCTTTTCATCGTCAAGCCTCTTGATCGACGTATGACTGAACCCAGATCGAATCTTATGAATGTTGACCCTGCTTGTCCATGACCTATTCTTGAAAATCTAATCTGCCATTGACCTAGAAGTCATTCGTGGACTTGGTTGATACACCATTGGCCATATGTTATATCCTTGTGCCATATCTAATCTATTAGTCCATCTTTCTTTTGTTTGACTGTGTATCTGTTTAGTCAACAAAAGTCATTATTGAGCATCAGTTTAGTTCATTGCGAACTAACGTATCTTTATGGACCCGTTTATAGATCGAGGCCCATATGTCATTGTTCTATCCAATCAAGATAATAACTTCAGAAGAAATATTCTTTGGAATATTATTCTTTCTTTCTCAATTATCAGTCTTTTCCTTTTCGGTGTATTCCGAAAGCTCGTTCTATTTTGTCTAATCTCTGATCTAATCCATTCAAGTCCGTAAATTCATCTAAGCCTTTGTGATCCAATACTATCCGTTCTCAATTTGGATTTTATTTGATTTATCTTTTGAGTTGGTTTGTATTTGCTTCTTATTTAATCGTTAGACGCATCGTCCGAAAGTTGTTCTAAGGAGCTGAAGATCAAGAAGGTAAAGATTGAAGATCAAAGATCAAGAATCAAAGATAAAGAGTAAAGATCAGTAAAAATCGCAAGGGCCAGGAAAGTTGTGCTTTGATCATGCTGAACCCATGTTTATAAAATTGCTATATTAGTTTTACACTATTGCATATATTTCAAGTATACAAATGCTTTAAATTAGATTGGGTTTAGCTAATATACCAGATTGATCTATACCCTACCTTGTCATTGTATGCCATGATCCATTCTCACCCTAGATTGGTTTAATATAGTTGGTTAATAATTATAATCAACACCGGATGGTTAGACCGTATTAATTGCTTAGCCGTGCCACGTCATCACATGTGTCAGGATCATTGATAATTTATCTTGATTAATGGATTATGGAACAATGTTATGAACTTGTGTGTCATGTGGGATCACACGATGAGATTGAGTTGTTGTGGCGAGTCATGTCACGCAACGATGTTGAATTGTTGATGGCACGTGGTGCTTGGTAATCAACTGGGTGATAATCACTTAGATCAGGGCAAGTAACAAGGGGCGAGGAGGCCAAGCTGGGCCCGATGGGCAGAGGGTATGTGGATGTCTTGCCTTGATCACTCTAAGGACTTAACCTTGCAAGCCTTTGACCTGAGTCAATCATGCAACCACATGTCTGGCATAGGACAGCCTAGCTGATTAATTTGCAATGTCTTAATTTTGGTATTATCTTGGTCGGTGTGAGTTCCCGAGTTATGGTGTACTTCACATGGCGCAAGAGGGGGGCCCAGGATGTGGTAACTAGTCCCACCAGTGTTGAAACCTTAACGGGTGGTACCGGGTTAAGCCAGAGCATTGTAAAGGCTTTGTCGTGATCTCTCCGCCGACACACCAACGGAAGTGTGTTAATTGCATGGCACAAAGAGACGATCATGTCGTGTGGGTAAAGTGCATAACCTCTGCAGAGTGTGAAACTATTCGAATAGCCGTGCTCACGGTATTGAGCAATGCTCGGGAATTACAGTTAAAGGTTAGTTTAATTAAAATTGAAAACTTGGATGGGATGGCGGGATTGCCATGTGGAAGCTTGGAAACTTGACTTAGGATTGGAAACTTGGTTTACTTCAGAAATGTTGAATCTATATATTATTATTATTTGTTTTACTGCAATTTCAATCTATTTATTGTATCTTTTATAAATCTTCGCCATCGTAAAATAGCCATGATAGCCATACCTTTGTACTAAGCCATGCATATAGAATACTAGACTTGCATTTCATGCACAACTTGTTGAGTGCTTTATGTACTCACCCCTTGCAACTCACAAAATCATCGATTGAGAAGAAGACTACAATTTGAAGGAGGAGAAATTCCACGAGGAGGCGAATATCTAGGAGTTGAACCTTGTCATTTACTGTGGCATATTGATGGGATTTGTCGACGTTCTTCATTCATTGCTATTTATTTATTTTGAGTGAAGCCACCAAGGCCTCACAAGTGTAAGTTTGACCTTAAGGTCGTTCAATAGTTCTATATTAATAGATGAAGTCTTTATTTATTGTTCATTGTGTATGATTGTGATATTTCATCTATGTTGAGGCTGTGTGCACTAGCACGATCCTCGGACTAGTCTTTGAATACCTGAGGGTCCGGATTTGCATATTCGGGTCCCGACAGAGGTGGTATCGAGCCATACTTGTTGTAGGTCTTGACCCTAGATAGTTTGGCCGTTCCTTAGAGCTTCAAAAGTATTTTCTAAAAGAGAAAATTTAACTTGAAAGAATAATAAGTTCTTGACTTATCTTATTCTTCCATTCTTCCCCTTTTTGCTAAATTATTCATCTTTCCCCACTGGTTTAAAAAACAAATCTTACCTGAGTTGTTCTAAGTAGTTAACGATGTTTCACACTTAAGGAGAAAGTACTGGGTGTCTTGCTGCTGATCCTAAAGATCGTGAAGACAGGAATCATCGAGCTCAAGGAAAAAGAAGTGGATCGATAAAGTGTTCTAGAAGTTAGAAGAACTAGTACTTTGGTGGCCAGTTGAGACTCATGTGTGAAGAGTTGTGTCAGTCTAAGATAGAAGTGTTACCATTTTAGACGATAGATTGTTGTGTGCTTACGTTAATTTTTTTTTCTCCTTGGTTGTTGGGTGTGCAGTATGCGTTGCATAGCTTTTAGGCTTTTGTAACCAACCATACCAAGTTATTATTAATGTTTGTATAAGTTATTGGGTTAAACCTGCTCCCCTGCACTAGGATTCTTGAACCTTATCTTTGCTTTTCCCCTCTTAACTAAACCCTGGAGTGGTCATCAGATGGAAAGGACAGACAACAACAGTGAGTTTGAGGCAGTTCAAGTCAGTACAGTTGCTACTACTGGTGTTAGTAATAAAGTAGATTGTGACCAATAGCCGTCCACCGTACCGATAGTGACAATTTAGAATTTGGATCAGTTATTCACCGCTCAAACCTAGCTCCTGCAGACAATGATACAACAGATGAATGTTATCAATGCCAAAATCAATGCCCCTACAACTACAGTCACAGCCACCTATTCACAGTTAAAGTTAGTCTTGTTCAAGAGGACCAAACCACCCACGTTTGGTGGATCAACCACTCTCAAAGATGCCGAAATCTAGCTTCGCGTCATTGAAGAGAAGCTGGCTTTGGTGCAATATGAAGATGAAGAGAAGGTTCCCTACGCCACATGTCGATTGGAAGGAGATGCCTTGGAGTGGTGGAAGAACTATCGTGCTACCCACAAGACACCAGAAGAAATCACTTGGTTGGAGTTCGTCACTGCATTTCAGCAGTTCGTTGCATTGTGAAATGTTAGTATGACTACTGCAAGTTCAAAGAAGTGTACAACCCCTTTCCTCGATGTCATACCAGGATGTTGTTCCTTGAAGTGTTGTCAACCAAACAAATCGGAAGACCATTCGTGCGTCCGTTGTGGAGGAATATGACACACCACTGATGAGCATGCAATCAATTGTTCCAACTGAGAAGGAAGCCATTTAGTTGGAGAATGTCCTATGAGCAACACCACATGTTATCTTTGTGAAGGACGTGATCATTGTCTAGCTCAATGTCCATTGGATTCAATAGTGACCGCCATGACTCGGCATCAGTGAGTGAATTTTCGAGCCGTCATTGCTCAAGAGTTAGCGAAAAGAGAAGGATTGTCATCCGCACTTGCTATGCCGCGTGACGAAGTGAAGAAGAAACATGTCAACTCTGTCCGTTTGCTAAAAAAAACCAGGGATACTTGGTCACCATGGAACTGTTTCTTGTGCGATAAACAAGGTCATTGGGCCAGGGAATGTCGTATGAACCAACAAGTGGTGATGCCTGAGAAAGGCGATATTGTGCATATGACTACACCTAACCGGAACACGACGACCGGGCATTCGTGCTACAAGCGTAGTAAGTTAGGTCATTTTGTTAAGGAATGCCTACTGAAAGGTCAAGCAATTTTGGAAGCCATGATCATTCTAGAAATTACTTCAGTAAAGTTTATAACCCCAAGAGTGAGTGGTAAAACTACAGGAGTAACTTGCTCAAAGAGTCAGTTGAAGCAAGAGGAGTTGGTTAACAAGACCCTTATTCTAGGAGATGAGCGCAAGGAATTAGAGTATAACCACAAGCGTCAGAAAGCTTGTCAAGAAGGACCACCGCAACAGCAAATGAGGAGTGCCCCTCAACAACTCAGTTGCCATACTGCTCAGACTTTGTTCGAGACACCTTCGCCTGTGCCTCACCGTGATAGTCAGAATTTTCATAACACCACCCTGGTTAAAGGTTCTCAAGGAGGAAGCTTACTGCCTAGAGGTTGCTTTGCCTGTCGCTAGCCAGGATATTTTGCTAAACACTACACTCAGAAGAAAGTGATCATTGCGGATCGCATCATCTCAGCTCTGCCCTATAAAGATTAGTGCTATGTCAGAAGAAAGTCAACAGATGTCGATCAAGCGTTGCTTCAGATGCAATGAACCGGGACACTTTGCCAACAGTTGTTTTAAGAGAAAAGTTGTTATACCTGTCCGCTTCAATCTTAGTCCTACACCTACCGATACACTTGCACCAGAAAGTGAATTGTGGAGCAGTTCAAGCTGAAGCCATGCCGCCAGTGCTAGCAAAAGATCATGTCAACCACATTATGACTACTGGAGCTTAGAAGGCATCAGATGTTGTATTGATTGAAAATCAGATGTAATCCAGGATGTTGAGAGTTAACTTGTCTATGGTTGTGATTGAGTTCCTAATAAATCTCATCATATTGGAAACCCATGCTTGAAATGTTTATCCCTGGAATTAGCTAGTTACCTATGTGTAAGGCAGTTTTGGGTTTATGGTCAAAGATTTGATCAGTTAAGAGGAGCGAGAGTGTTTTTCGAGAAAGATTTGCAACAGTTTAACTTCAGCATATCGGAGACAGCTGAGGACCTGTTGTTCCGTTATGGTTGTGCCAAGAAGGTGGATGTGCCATCACATCAGAAGAAAAGGAGTTGTTGCGTATGCTTAATAACTACAAAGGATAATTGTTTTCCTGACGAATTACTTTAGCTACCGTAGTGTATGCCAGCAGAACCATGCCATTACCTCTGTAATAGTTGGAGCTTGAGTTCAATGTGAAGGAATATTCAATTGATCTAGAGCTTAGGGCAGTACTCGAGAATCAAGCTGATAGAGATAGAAATAGACCAACAAGAATGTTGTGTAAGACCGTAGAGTTGCAAGCAAGTTTCACTGTCAAATGCCGCTTGTCCAATTTCTACAAGAAGCAGAAACCAAGTGTTAAAGGACGAAAAGCAAGAGAGCCTATCAAAGGAGATGCCAGAACGTCAGTCTGAGCGCGTGATGTGTTTCAAGAGTCCCAACAGAAGGAGTGACCTCTTGTGCCAGAAAAGCAGACACCGTGGAAGGCAGTGGAATTGCAAAAGGATCTCATCCGCATCGCGCAGCCTACAAATTTTAGATGTTGTCAAGCACTTGTTCGAAAGCAACCTTGTCCAGTGTGCAGTTGCTTGGAAGTTCAAGAAAGTCTCAAGAGTTGAGTCCCCTGAACCTATTTCTATAGACAACCTTAATCTCGGGGTCGAGATTCTGTTAAGGGGGGAGGTTTGTAACATCCCAAAATTTGGGTTTTCAAAAATATCTGGTTTAGTTCTTTTTCTCCAAAAATTCCCGTTGATTTCCTCTCTTTAATAAAGCTTAATCTAGAATTTTCTAATGCTAAAATAATTTAATTTGACTAATATAAACTTCAATTAAAATAAATTTAGTTTTATTGGAGTTCATTGTGCTTCAAGTAATTTTCTGTAATTTTTTGAGATTTTTCGGAGCTCGTTTGCTATTTATTTGGAATTAATTTAAATTAAGCCTTTTGTTAAATTTAATTAAATAATACAAAATTTTAAATAAATTTTGGTTAAAAATATTTTATTTGAGCTCCAAATGTCTTAAAATATTTTCAGGAATTTTTGTAGAATTTTTCTGGTATTTTTATTGCTCTAAACGAATTATTTTAATTTCTGGAATTATTTTAATTCAGAAATTGTTTGAATCCACATGTCACCTCCTGAGCCGGCCACGTCATTGCCCAACCTCAGCCCTCAGATCTCCATCCGACACACCAGAATGCGCCACGTCATCTCTTTACTGTTTATTGTGCGCCAGGTGTTCGATCTTATCCGTTTTCAATCCAAATTCGGTTTTTCTTCGTGTTTCCTTGTAGGACACGACTCCCTAGCCTATATAAGTGTCCTAAGACCCCTCCCACGCACCCCTAATGCCCAGAGCACCTCCAAAGCCCTAAAAAACTGCAGCCATGTCTTTCCGGTGCGCCGCCAACGTTGGCTGATCTTGGCGTCGCGTTCCCCGTCATGATGGTTAGTTTTTCTAAAATCCGCTCACGTCATCTCGTGCCTTATGGTCCCATCTACCTCTCCACCAAATTTGGTACTGTTTCATCAAGGAAATCAAAAGTTATGGCCGTTCCAATCTCCAATCTTGCCGTCGCTCGTTCTCCCTCGTTTTTGCGAATTTGACCATGAAATTTTTACTGTAGACTCATCTTAATGTCCTCTACCTGGTGCTCACCCTAAATCAAGGTTTTGTTCATGGGATTGCTTCAGAAAATTCAATCTTCCCCGATCAGACTGCGTGCGTACAGCTGAAACGTCCTCGCGCGTTCCCCATTGATCCAGAAGGTAAAACTCAGATCCGTTCATGTCATATTGTGCCAAATGGTCCCATATAGCCCTCTGAAAAATTTGGTTACGTTTCATCCATTATTTTAATAGTTATGGCCGTTTGATCTATTAGCTTTAGCAGCCGTTCATCGGCAGTTTGTGATCTGTCCATTGGGTTGCCGCCAAATCCGCTTATACCGTTGAGATCATCTCGCCGCGTTCTACGTGGTGCTCACTTCCCCTTTGCTGTTCCATCCACCGAAAATTTTAATATTCATTAGCCGCCGCCTTTCGTCAATGCCGCGCGCCGTCTTTTGCCGCCAACCACCTTAGTTCGCCTTGGTTGTGTCATCATGTCCAGTAGATCGTTGTTCTCTGGTTTGCCCATCTTTAGAGTTCATTTGGTCTTCGGTAGCCATCAAAGCCATAATCTAGTGTCTAACCGTCGTCGTTCGATCCAGTTCTTTTGTTATCGGATCTTGTTTTGGTTAGCCACCCTTGGTAAAATTTTATCGCAGAGCCAACCCTACCTATCCTATCCCTATGCCAAGTTGATCTATCCGCGAGTCATTCCTCTCAAGCCCTAATTGAACCTTGGGTCCAATCTATCGTTAACGATGCATCATGTCATATAAACCTCGCAACTCGCAGATCAATCCTGAGCCATATCATATCCTTGCTACCATATCATTGTACCGACAATTGACATCTCATCTTTGCATGAGTGTTATGTCGTTGCTTCGCTATCCTCGCATGTGTGCATGCTCGCAAAAGCCTAGTGCAATATCATCATCCTCTCTATCACCTTATTGTAATCCAACCCCATCACCTGTGAGTTTAGCCTTGTCTTCATTTCCTTGCCACCTTTTCATCGTCAAGCCTCTTGATCGACGTATGACTGAACCCAGATCGAATCTTATGAATGTTGACCCTGCTTGTCCATGACCTATTCTTGAAAATCTAATCTGCCATTGACCTAGAAGTCATTCGTGGACTTGGTTGATACACCATTGGCTATATGTCATATCCTTGTGCCATATCTAATCTATTAGTCCATCTTTCTTTTGTTTGACTGTGTATCTGTTTAGTCAACAAAAGTCATTATTGAGCATCAGTTTAGTTCATTGCGAACTAACGTATCTTTATGGACCCAGTTTATAGATCGAGGGCCCATATGTCATTGTCTATCCAATCAAGATAATAACTTCAGAAGAAATATTCTTTGGAATATTATTCTTTCTTTCTCAATTATCGTCTTTTCCTTTTGATTGTATTCCAAAGCTCGTTCTATTTTGTCTAATCTCCGATCTAATCCATTCAAGTCCGTAAATTCATCTAAGCCTTTGTGATCCAATACTATCCGTTCTCAATTTGGATTTTATTTGATTTATCTTTTGAGTTGGTTTGTATTTGCTTCTTGTTTAATCGTTAGACGATCGTCCAAAGTTGTTCTAAGGAGTGAAGATCAAGAAGGTAAAGATTGAAGATCAAAGATCAAGAATCAAAGATAAAGAGTAAAGATCAAGAAAATCGCAAGGGCGTGCAAGTTGTGCTTTGATCATCTTGAACCCATGTTTATAAAATTGCTATATTATTTTTACACTATTGCATATATTTCAAGTATACAAATGCTTTAAATTAGATTGGGTTTAGCTAATATACCAGATAGATCTATACCCTACCTTGTCATTGTATGCCATGATCCATTGTCACCCTAGATTTGTTTAATATAGTTGGTTAATAATTATAATCAACACCGGATGGTTAGACCGTATTAATTGCTTAGCCGTGCCACGTCATCACATGTGTCAGGATCATTGATAATTAATCTTGATTAATGGAATATGGAACAATGTTATGAACTTGTGTGTCATGTGGGATCACACGATGAGATTGAGTTGTTGTGGCGAGTCATGTCACGCAACGATGTTGAATTGTTGATGGCACATGTTGCTTGGTAATCAACTGGGTGATAATCACTTAGATCAGGGCAAGTGACAAGCGGCGAGGAGGCCAAGCTGGGCCCGATGGGCAGAGGGTATATGGATGTCTTGCCTTGATCACTCTAAGGACTTAACCTTGCAAGTCTTTGACCTGAGTCAATCATGCAACCACATGTCTGGCATGGGACAGCCTAGTTGATTAATTTGCAATGTCTTAATTTTGGTACTATCTTGGTCGGTGTGAGTTCCCGAGTTATGGTGTAATTCACATGGCGCAAGAGGGGGGCCCTGGATGTGGTAACCAGTCCCACCAGTGTTGAAACCTTAGCGGGTGGTACCGGGTTAAGCCAGAGCATTGTAAAGGCTTTGTCATGATCTCTTCGCCGACACACCAACGGAAGTGTGTTAATTGCATGGCACGAAGAGACGATCATGTCGTGTGGGTAAAGTGCATAACCTCTGCAGAGTGTGAAACTATTCGAATAGCCGTGCTCGCGGTATTGAGCAATGGTCGGGAATTACAGTTAAAGGTTAGTTTAATTAAAATTGAAAACTTGGTTGGGATGGCGGGATTGCCATGTGGAAGCTTGGAAACTTGACTTAGGATTGGAAACTTGGTTTACTTCAGAAATGTTGAATCTATATATTATTATTATTTGTTTTACTGCAATTTCAATCTATTTATTGTATTCTTTTATAAATGCTGCTTTATTGCAAAATAGCCATGATAGCCATACCTTTGTACTAAGCCATGCATATAGAATACTAGACTTGCATTCTGTGCACAACTTGTTGAGTGCTTTATGTACTCACCCCCTTGCAACTCACAAAATCATCAGTTGAGAAGAAGACTACAATTTCGAAGGAGGAGAAATTCCACGAGGAGGCGAATATCTAGGAGTTGAACCTTGTCAGTTGCCTGTGGCATATTGATGGGATTTGTCGACGTTCTTCATTCCGCTGCTATTTATTTATTTTGAGCTGAAGCCACCAAGGCCTCACAAGTGTAAGTTTGACCTTAAGGTCGTTCAATAGTTCTATATTAATAGATGAAGTCTTTATTTATTGTTCCGCTGTGTATGATTGTGATATTTCATCTATGTTGAGACTGTGTGCACTAGCGTGATCCTGGACTAGTGTTGAATACACAGAGGGTCCGGATTTGCATATTCGGGTCCCGACAGTCGTGAGCCCTTATGGCCTTTCGTGAGGGGGAGCTGGTTTGTATATTATGTATTATATGTTTTCTTCCAGCTTTTCTTTTCTTTGTGTTTCTTTTGGGTGACTTTGGGCTTGTTTTCTTGAGTTGAGTTCACTCACTTAGACTTTTAGCATGCCTTGCATGGACCTCTTATCTTGTGCTTTAGGTTGCTATCATGCGTGATTAGCTGTTCTCTCTTCTATCTAGGTTGAGTTCCCTCACAGTCTTATAAGTCTAGCGGTATTGGGCCTCTTGGGTAGGCGAGTGCATGTGCACTCCTTAGTTGGGATCTAGAGTCAGCTTCCCTATGTCAGTCACTAGGGAAGATAAGAGCGAGTCTGAGCCATAGTGAGCCTCTTCTATCTTATCTATGCTCAATAGCCATCCAGTTTTGCAGTTTCTCGACTTCTTCTCCTCATTCTATTTTTCTGGTTGTTATTGAGTTCATTTGGGTCTTCTTTATGCCTAATCTTGATAATAACTCAACTTTAACCAGATTTGAGCTTAAAATTGATTTATTTGTTGAGGGGGAGTTTGAGAATCTGTTCATGCATTGCATATAGACTGCATTTCTTGTTTAATGAGCTTTGTCTATTATGCAATTGATTTAAATCTTCATGCTATACACCATGCTACATCATTTGAAGAAAATCACTAGCTTAGGTATGTCCAAGTTCATTTAACTTGCTAAGCTTAAAAATGAAATAAGCCTTAAATGAAAAACTTGATGAAACTTGTTGCTTTTACTTGCTAGGTTTCTTCTCTAGAGGTTTGTGCCATAATTTGAGAAATTTTAGAGTTCTCTAGAGTCCCTATAGCAACTTGGGTGAAACTAGTTTGATCCATACTAGAGTCCTTCAATTGCTCATAAATCCTTGTGCTAAAAATGAAAATTAAACAAAATTGACTCTTCTTGTGCACATACGACTCAACACCTTGTATTCACAAGACCGCTTCCCATTGCACATGGGATGAACTTGGAATACATCGTGTTTGACCTAGACCATCCTCTTAAGAGTTCATCTTGGGATGGTCGCATACGGCTTGAGTCAATTGGTTGTCAAAAGAAAATGCAAATAAATTAAAAACAGAGACATATGTGGGTAAAGAATGCAAATAATGTCAAACATTTGCACCCCACTATGTCTTGTATGATGATAAATCAAAATTTGCATTAAGTGATAAATGAGCCCGAAGGACCTTGTATGCTCTTCTAGATTCCCAAAGTGTTGAGTAGGTTGAACTCTAGGTTTTCCTTTTGATCCTTAGAGTGGCTATTCTTCTATTTTTGAAACTAAAGCTAAGTGTTGCACTTGTCAAATCTTGCTAAAAATGAAATATTCAAAACTAAGCTCGTATTTGCACTTGGACATGTCTTAGTTTAGTCATCTTCTGAAATTGACAAGCTTGGTGTAATATCCTTCCATTTTGATCAATTGGATAATCTTCAAAGCTCTTTCGATTGCATTTCATGCATACATAAAAAAATTGATGCCTATATTGCCAAAAGGGGGAGAAAACGTAGAAAAGGCATCACTAAAAAGATAAAAATGTGAATGCTTATTTGGTTATTATGATCTTTGTAAAACTATGCTACTATACATTTGGATCATAATCTCATAATCACATTTGACATGTTTAGTTGGATTTTAGAGTTTTGTTGAAAACTTGCTCTTTCTTAAATTTAACTCTAAAATCTGAATTCCTCTTCGTCAACTTGGTCATGGTTCTAATTTCTATCTTTGGACCAAGTTTGACTTTGCAACTAAAATTGCTTTCTTCTTCATTTTCTTCAAACTCAAATTTATGCCTTTTGTGTGGTTTGTCAATATACTCATCAAGGGGAGATTGAAGGACCATGTGGAGGTCCATCCATGTTTGTGATGAGTATTTGACTTTATTTGAGCAAGGTGTGCTCAAGTTTGAGTTTGATTTGGATTGATTTTCAAAATGAAGCAATTTGAGTTGTCTCTGCCAGAGTGCGATCTGCGGTCGTATGGACACGGTAGTGATGAGTTGGATGGTTTATTGCACATCTTTGTGGGCATTGCTATGTGATGTGTTTCCTTGTCTTTGATGGTTGCAGGACGACGGTGCTAGGTCATGGTGAGGCGAAGGATGACTGGACTAGGCGAGGCGTCGGAGGTCGAGACGGTTGGGAGATCGTCGGAAGATGATTGGAGACGGAGTCCGGGCAAGTCAAGAAGACAAGGAAAGGAGATGATGCTAGCTAGATGCCGCGTGGATCAATGAGGGCCGTCGGATTGAGGTCTAGTTGATAGGTTAGCGGGTCTAGGTAGTATGCTTTGAAAACCGTGCAAGAAAACCCGGTATGTGTGTGGGTTTTGGGTTAGCCCTTGCATGGCTGTGTGTGTGGGTTAATCCTAGCCCTTAGATGAGTGCTCTAGGGTTGAGGACTCATCCAAGGGTGGTAGGTGGCCCAAGAGTAGTATAAATAGGGGTGGAGGGTAGCCTCCTTCCCTTGAAGGTGTTGAGGTTTTGATGCTCATTTGAGCTTTGCCCACATGAATGTGAGGCTTTGTAACCTCCCCTTCCAGAAATGAAAGTTTTATCCATCCACCTCTGAATTTATTTTATGCATTTACATTATGTCTTTACTTTACATAATTTAAATTCAGCATTTACTTTCCCGCAATTACATTCCTGCAATTTACTTTCAAGTAATTTGGATTTGCCTCCTCTCCTTCTAAATACTGCTGATCTTGGATGTTTGAGTGTGTTCATCTGGTTTTACATCTCTTTTGCACTCTTGGATTGAGTAGAGAACATCTTTTCTTTCAAGTTCCAACTTTGTTCAGAACATGTTCTTCGCGCAGCAGTCAGTTTTTGATTTTTTTAAAAATCTAGAAGAATCCTTTTTGAGTGATTCTTGTTGGAGGAGGTGCGGGACTCTGATATAAACCTGCAGAAAAATATTTGAGTTCACTTGTTGCACATTTTGGGCGCCATGAGGTGAAAACCAAGCCCCAAACTTTCTGCTCGAAGTTCTTGAGCATACTGTGTTCTTAGATTTTTCCTGTTTTTTCTGTAAGGCTTTTTGAGGAGAAATTTGGTGGAGTTATTTAAAACTCTGGTGTTCATAGGGAGAAAAATTCTCAGAATTTTGTGAGCTGCAGAAGCCCACCAACCTCCTGTGCAAATTGAGGACAAGTTCTGGAAATTCTGCTTTTGCTTTTCTGAAAGTGACTTTTGTGATTTGAATTGATGTCCTTTCTAAAAGCAAGAGTTTGAATTGATTCCCCGTTATCTTGGACACTAGACAATCAGGATTGTGACTCAAAAATCCCCACATATTTTATGGTACTTATCCATGCAAGCTTGGGGTACACATAGTTGTCTAGTTTTTCGGGTTTTTCACAATTTCCTTTGAGTGATCTTGTCGAGGTTTTTGTTGGAGTATTTTAGGGGAATTTTTATTTGCAACCATTCACCCCCCTCTGTTCGCCATCTCGGTCCTTCACCTTGGGATCGCTCTTTGAGGGATAAGGTTTCAAAAGGTAAAAATGGTGAAAGAGATCGAAATGGGGGCAGATGCCTAAGAATGCCTCGTAGAGGTGAACAAAGAGGGAGATCTGCAGGATGGAGTTGGGATTCAAGCTCACCAACTCAATACCATAGAAAAAGAGAAGATCGCGAAGGAAGGCGCAGGCAGGAAGGCCTAACCGCGTTGGAAGAAAGATTCAAAAACCACAATCTCTTTGGAACCGGGGGTAGGGATGGATTCACCTGCGGCCGGTTGCGCGGAGATCAAAGTCAGGGCTAGAAGAACCCCATCATCAACCATGGATTGCAGTCGCTCCTCCGTCTTGATCGAGGTGGTCCAATCTTGAGGCAAAGGCTGCGAGGAGGTGTCTTTGGAAGTATGAGAAGACATTTTCGGAGGAAAAAGATCAACGGCGGCGCAAAGATGCGAGTGCGACAGCAGTTAACCCTAGCGGCGGAGATGTCGGAGAGACAAGGAAGCAGAAGAGGCAGAAGTGTGCGATGGAAAAATGAACCATCGGCTTAGTCTTTAAAGGGGGAAAATTAGGTTTTCACCGATTCGGCGGGAAAATGATTGCAGAGCACCTAACCCTGCTCTATGCTTCGTAATGATTTGCTAGCCCAGCGTCCTGACATACGGAGACAATCACGATTTGACCAAGTCATATTTGGGACACGTTGCTCCCCACGATGGGATGTTTAACCACTTATCGAACTAAGCGAGACGTGGGTGTCCTCTAGTTTGGATTAAAAATATCTTCTTGTGATATGCCCCATGTTGGGTCGCTAGTTGGTTACCGAATTGCGGAATCATATATCACGGGTTGAGCCTGATAAGGCACGGTTCCAATGGTATGCCCCAAGATGGGTCGATAAGCTATGCATCATAATAAATGAGTACGGATACCGTTCGGATAAACCTTGATATGTCCTAAGACGAACCAGAGCTATATCCTACAATAGTCGGATATAGGTATCTCGGCCATGAGCTGAGAAAATCCCGATACGTTCCAAGTTGAGCCTAAGCTATATCCTACACCAGTCGGATATGGGTATCACTTGGCCAAGAACCACGTATATATGATACGCTCCAAGTCGAGCCTAAGCTATATCCTACAACAGTTGGATATGGGTATCACTCGGTCAAGAGCCACGTGAATTTTTTATGTCTCAACTCAGTCGGATATAGGTATCACTCGGCCAAGAGCCGCGCAAATCCTAATGTGTCCCAAGTTGGACCTAAAATATATCCTACGACGATTGGATTCGAATATCGCCCGACCAAAGAGCCGTGCAAAACTTCGATAATACCCCAAGCTGGGTCTAAGCTATGTCAAGCGACAATCATGGAAAACACTTGGAAAGGTATTTCTTTATTATATATAAAGTTCCCCAGGCATTATGCCTGGGAAATATTACAATTACAGGGGTCCTACACTTCTCCGCGGCGCACGCGACCGAGCACCTCCACGAGAGCTTCCCTAGCCCTATAAAGGGTGGGGAAAATCTAGAGGAAGGTGTCGTCGACGACGTGGTTGAGGGCGACGGCTTTCTCTTCCGCCCATTCGGCCATGGCAAGGTCGAAGGACGCCCACTCCTCGGCGAGCTCAGGGTCCCGGCCGTCCATGAAGATCCCTCGAGAAGAAGGGGGAGCTCGGAGTAGGAAGATGGAGAACTAAGCATGAGGGAATAAATTCCAGAAGCATTGGTTCACCTTTTATAGCTGATATGGCAAGGTTGAAGTAAATGCGATGATATGATGACATCAAAAGCCGAGGAGACTTGGAGTTAAGATCATTTCAGAAGACAAAGAGGTTTTTGGGAAAATGAATCGGTAGGGGAAGTCAAAACTACCTCGAAGATTGTCCGGTGTTGGTCCTTGAAGAGGAAGGATATTAAGGTTTCGCTTGGGAAAAAATATCTAATCCTCATACAAGATATGGGTCAGATCCACGAAGCTACCCACAATAAACCTGTCAGACGGAAGATTATAATCAGTTGGAACAAAAAACTGAGGGTTATATTCGAGTCCTTCATAATCCCCTTGCTGCAAGAAGAAGCATTCAAATCAAAGAAAAAACAAGTCAGAGGTTTATGTTGGAAGCTGAGAACGTTGATCCAAAGTTGGGGTCCAGATGAAGATATAGCAATCGGATAATGAATCACTCGGGGGCTACTGTGGAATATAAGAACCCGGGTATCTTCATAACTAGCCCAGAAGGCCTAGAGGATAAACCCTGCGCCAAGCCTTGCTGCCGTGCGCAAGGGGATACGTCCCAGAGATAGTTGAACGTATAATTAGAAATAAGAGATATGATTGTAATCCGAGTTATTAGTAGGGTAGACAAAGATGTAAACTCTATCCTGTAACCGATTAGAATCATGCACCGATCGGGACTCTGTAAACCGCCTCACCCCACTATATAAGGAAGAGGACGGGCAACAACAGAGGGATACGACAGAGGATCGAGCAATCTTAGATCTAAGAGGTCCACATAATCCCATCACACAGGACTAGGGTATTACCTCCTCCGTCGAGGGCCTGAACCTGTATAAACCTTTGTCTTGTGTGACCTTCGAGTTTGAGATCTAGCGTCTACCCCATAAATTCATTGCCGACTACAAAAGTCGACATCGCCCTCGACGACATCAGCCTATCCGACATGGAGACATGGAGCGACGAAGGCGAGGATGATCCCAAGAGAAGAAAGGCGGCGACGACTTCTCCGGCATGTGATTCATGGTCGACGCCAACAGCATTAGCGACTCCGAGCTGTACAGCTACTCGGAAGAGGTACCCTCCTATGACCAGCTCAATGAAGCTTTCTGCAAATTAGGAAAATTTCATGCTAGAGCTAGAGTTAGGTGTGTGGAGCTAGAGAAGGAAGTAGGTACCTTAGCTCGAGAGTTAGCTTCTCTTAGATCTTCTCCCTCTCGAGTCACTGATGATTGTTCTGTGTGTGATGCACTTCTTGTGGAGTTGGAGAACCTAAGGACTATACATTATAGTGTGTTATCTGAACTAGATAGTCTTAGGTTGAAGAATGCTAGCGATGATCCTGTTGATGCTATTCCACTAGAGGCTAGTTTTCTTCATGCTCACTCTACTCCATCATGTTCTAATTGCTCTAAATTGCTTGCTGAAATTAATGCCATGAGCGATAACCTTAGGAAGTTTTCTTCTAGAAACGATGAACTTGAAATGCATACTTCTAAGGACCAAGTCAGCTCATGTGAGGGCTGTAGGCAACTAAAACTTGACAATGAATCACTAAATGTCAAGTGTGCTAACTTGCTAAGGACTTACTAGGTAAGTCACAAGAAAGTTGCTTGCGATGTCATGTGAGGGCTGTAGGCAACTAATACTCGAGAAGTTTGTAGGAGGCAAGAAGAAACTCAATCTTATTCTAGACCAATCCAAAATTAGCAGATTTAATCAGGGTCTAGGATTTAACCCCTTGGAGTACGCTCGAGCGCATTCTCCCACCATTGTTAGTGGCTCCAAAGTGGTGAGATTGTGGTAGCTCCTAGAGTGAGTACCATTGTGTTTAGGTCTGCTGGGGTTGTCCATGGGACTTCTGATCAGAAGGTCGTTACTCCTGTTGCTTCTACCTCTAGCAAGGCGAAGTATACATGCACCTTCTGTAAGAAAGATGGTCACCTAGTAGATTTCTGTTTCAGGCGCGCCAAGAACACTCGGCGTGAGCGTGTTGCCGCTCTTAGGGGTTTTCAGGGTCATCCCCAGACTTTGAGTGCTCCTAAGGCACACACTGCTTCTAGACAGGTTAGAGAGTCACATGTTTTTGGGCAGCGTTCAAGACTCGGTTTTCATGCTGTTTCTTCGAGTTTTAGTCCTGGAGCCGCTCATGGTCTGTCTTTACGCCGTCCTCTTGATATTCCTTATTTTTCTCATCGAGGTAGATATCAGCGGCGTTAGGTGTTTTCTGGTAGGAGTTTTAGGCAGCCTCACTGGGGTGGTTCGGCCTTTGCACCACGGCAGGCCAACCCAGTTTCAACTCCTAGATCATCTACTAGAGTTGCTACTGATCTTGTTAGGGTTATACGTCAGAGAGACACTCGAGTCCAGTCTTCTTCTGTGACTGGTACTCTGCGGCGTCGTGTGGTTCAGTATTGGGTTCTTAAGTCTTCACTCTATCCCAGTACTAAGTCATCTTTCTCTCTTGTGTCTTGATTAGGTTCGTCGGATGGGGAAGGGAGATGTTTGGATTGTTGACTCCGGTTGTTCTCATCATATGACTGGAGATTCTCGATGGTTCTCTTCCCTAGTCCAAGCCTCCGGTGATGAGTTGATCACTTTCGGGTATGCTTCTTCAGGTATAATCATTGCTAAAGGGACCATCTGCATTAATGACAATTTCATTCTTAAAGATGTTGCCTTAGTGAGTAAACTGCAATACAATTTGCTTTCTGTTTCTCAGCTTATCGATGACTCTTTCGAGGTGAGTTTCAAGAGTAGCGCCTGTAGAATCCTTGATTCTTCAGGAAGGTTAGTTTGCGGGATTTCTAGATATGAGAGAGTCTTTCGTGCTGATTTTTCTGCTTCTTCTGGAGACTCTCTTCGTTGTTTGATTGCTTCAGAGTCCCGTGATCTCTCCTTCTGGCATAGGAGACTTGGTCACATTGGATTTGATCATTTGACCCGAGTTAGCAGCCACGATCTTATTCGTGGTTTGCCCAAACTCAAAATGGTCAAAGACTTAGTTTGCTCTCCCTGTCGACATGGCAAGATGGTTGCTGCTTCTCATCCCCCATTCACTGTTGTGATGACTGATGCACCAGGATAGCTTTTACATATGGACACTATTGGTCCAGCTAGAGTGCAGTCAGTGAGTGGGAAGTGGTATGCTTTTGTTATCGTTGATGATTTTTCGAGGTACTCTTGGGTGTTTTTCATGTCCTCGAAGGATAATACTTTTACCTATTTTAGGGGTTTGGTTCATAGGTTGTCTTTTGAGCTCCCTGGTGCCCTACGAGCTATACGCAGTGACAATGGCACAGAGTTGAAGAACTCCTATTTTGAGAGTTTCTGTGTGGAGTCTGGTTTAGAGCATCAGTTCTCCTCTCCCTACGTCCCTCAGCAAAATGACGTAGTGGAAAGGAAGAACAAGATCCTGTAGAGATGGCCAAGACGATGCTAGACGAGTACGGTACTCCCATAAAGTTTTGGGCTAAGGCGATAGCTACTGCTTGCCATGTTTCAAATCGCGTATTCTTGAGAGCACATTTGCACCGCACTTCTTACGAGTTGAGGTATTGGCGAAAGCCCAGTATTTCTCATTTTCGTGTGTTTTGTTGCAAGTGTTTTATTTTGAAGTTTGGTAACCTGGATAAGTTTGAGTCTCGTTCTTCTGATGGTATCTTTCTGGGTTATTCGACTTCTTCTCGTAGCTCTAGGGTCTGGAGTTGCGATGCGCATAGGATCTGTCGTATGTTTGGAAACGTGACACAAGAGAGAGTGGACACGGGCCGTCTTACGGGCCTACGTCTAAGAGAGAAAGAGTGGACACGAGGGTTTATACAGGTTCGGGCGCTTAAGCAAGCGCCCTTCTCCTGTTGATGTGTTCCCCGGAGGGAGTAGGGAGGGGGCTCCTGGTCCAGGCTCCCGAGGGACACACCAGTAGTTCTGTTTTGTATTCAATGAGTGTATATCCCTCACATGAGTGGGTTACAATGGAGTTTTATAGGCGCTCCAGCCTGCTACGCGAAAATACCATCCTACCCCTACTACAACGGCTGAAGCGGGGGCATCTTGGTCATTTCCGGGCGGAGAGAGTGGATCCCACGTCATCTCTTCGTGGGGCAGGCCTCTGACTTCAGGACCCCACGGGGTGCTTCCCGTAGATGCCCGCGGGGTAGGAGGGCCCTCCGTGACACGCGGGGTCGGGCGCCCCGAAGCTCCGCGGAGTAGGAGGGCCTCCCAAGACGCGCGAGCGGAGGAGGGCGCCTCCCGTAAGCTCACATGGAGTAGAAAGAGCGGAGTAGGAGGGCACGTCCCGAAGTCGGCCGTGGAGTAGAAGGACACCTCCCGAAAACGCTAGCAGAGTAGAACGACGCCTCCCGTAAGCTCCCGCGGAGTAGGAGGGTGCCTCCTGACGTCCGCGGAGTAGGAGGGCACCTCCCGGAGATGCCCGTGGAGTAGGAGGGCACCTCCCGTAGGCTCCCGCGGAGTAGGAGGGCGCCTCCCGAAAACGCCCGCAGAGTAGGAGGGAGTCTCCCGTAGATGCCTGCGGGGGTAGGAAGGAGCTTTCCCTCATGCTCGCGAGGGAAACCTTCCAATGCTCTATGGATCTGTCCACTTGCTAGCGAAGTATAGGGTGAATGAGGCCTCCCTTTGGGAGTTGGTAGGTTGTGCCTCCAACATCAGCCCCCTTGACCCTTGGATGGCATCTGAGGCATCTGAGGGGCAAAGAGGAGATAGGAGATGAGCGCGTCCATCGGTTTCATGCGGGGATACCCTCTAGATGCTTTTGAGACGCACAACAGGGTTAGGAGGTCCCTTTTCTCCTTGGGCTGCGTTCAGCAGGGGGTGGCATCAGCAATATTGACCCCGAGTTTAGGTGCTGAGCCTCTCGAGGTACCAAACATTAGACCAACACTCGCGGGGTACCCCTCTTTGCAGTTCCCTTGATTGTCTTATCCAATGCCCGAGATTTGGTTTAGCAAGGTATGTGGGGCCGGCCTGCAAGAATGCTCCAGCTTTTGTCCCCACATAGCCCCTTAGCCAAAAGAGGCTTGCGGAGGGCATTAGTTTCGCCCCCAAGGACATCTATGGAGAGAAAGAAAAAACCTGGGACACTTCATCCAGTGCTTCCCCTCCTTCTGCGTGAAGCGAGCGAGATTTTGTGTGTCGCTTGAACATTGCTCGGTTTCTTAGATGCCTTATGCAGAAGGAAAAACCAAGGGAGGGTGTAACATCCCAAAATTTGGCTTAATTAAGTTTTTAATGTTTAAAAGTGCATTTGTGATTTTCTGGAATTTATTTGGATTTTTCTGGATTTATTTGAATTTATTCCTATTTTAAGTTTATTGCTTTTTATTCAAAAGTATTTAATTCTGTGCAAAGTCAAAATAAAGTTTTGCCAAAATATTTTATTTAAGTCCGTAATGTCTCAAAGTATTTTTGGGATTTTTCTTGGATTTTTCTGATTGTTTTATTTCCTAAAACAAATTAAAAGAATTTCGAATTGTTTTATTTGGCAAAACACGAAATTCGCTTAAGCGAAGATCGGGCGAGCCCAATACTGTTTCTAGCGTCGACGCTTGGCCTGTATTCGAGGAAGTCACCGATCCGTCGGATCTTGATCGGAGGGTTGGCGTTTTCCAGCTTGATGAAAACCCTAGCGATCCTTAGCCGCCGGATCAAGACGCGTGGAGGACCTAGATTTCGCCACGCCACGCACGCGAGTGTCCGTTCGATTCACGACGCGTGGGCGGTCGAGACCGTCGTCTCGGGACTCGTCGCCGTCACGGACTCGGACAGCCGCCGCCGCGACGGATGAACTCCGCCTCGGACACACGGCGAGGGGGCTATTTAAACCACGGACCCGCCCGATGTTGAACCATCTGCGCGCCGTTTGCCCCGCTTCGTCGCCGGTTCAGCGTGTTACATCGTTGAGACCTCGCGGAAGTAACTCAAGCGCGCCGATAGTTCTCGTTGGATCCCGACGGCAGCAGAGGTTCTTCGCGCGTTGAAGCGATTCGAACTCGGCTCGTCGCGTGGAACCGGATCTGCCAGCGTCACCTCGCGGAAGACCGCCGCCCGGCGCCGGGCCTTGGTCGTCGTCTTGATTCCGGTGAGATTACGCCGCCGTGTCTTCATCGCCGGGTTTAGAAGCTTGCCGTCCGATCTAGCTTCTCGGTCGAGATCGAGCCACGTGGTCTTTTCAACCTCACCCGCGCGATCGGATCGGCGCTCTGGATCGCACCGTCGCCGCAACCAATCGTGATCCGCCGCGTGTCGGGTTCGGCACTGAAGCGCCGAGACCGAAGTTCACGGTGGGCGCTCCGGCCGTGGACTCGATCTATGGACCAGGGCGTGTCGTGCTCCTATTGGTTCGATTCATCGCCGACGCGTCATGCTTGCGTCATAATTGCGATTTCGATTGGAAAAATATTCGATTGGAAAATCCGTGATGATGACGTCATCATGAGGTCACGCTGACGTCATAAACCAGTTTTTCATTATAAAAATAAATCTGTTAAATTCGTATTTTTCGATTTTCGATTTGATATTTATTTCAAACTTCAAAAGGCTATATCTTTTGCATCGTAACTCGGATTTGAGTGATTCCAGTTTCTAAAAATTTGTAAAATTGAGATCTATTTAATGGTGATTTTTATTTGATTTTTGGAGATCTATTGCTCTCTGTTTTGGCATTTATTTGCTTTTCTCTTTCGGTACGCGTAGACGTTGAATTGTGCGACGCTTCGGAGGAAGATCCAGCAACCCAAGAGCAAGTTTCAGATCAAGATCAGGACCTATTCCAAGGCAAGTTGTGCTTTGATCATGTTGAACCCATGTTTATAAAATTGCTATGTTTGATTTACGCTATTGCATATATTTCGAATATACAACTGTTTCAAATTAGATTGGGCTTAGCTAATATACCAGATTGATCTATACCCTACCTTGTCATTGTATGCCATGATCCATTGTCACCCTAGATTGGTTTAACATAGTTGGTTAATAACTATAATCAACATTGGAGGTTTAGTTCGTCATAGATTGCTTAGCCATGCCACGTCATCACATGTGTCAGAATCATTGTTAATTAATCTTGATTAACGGTATATGGAACAATGTTATGAACTTGTGTGTCATGTGGGATCACACGATGAGATTGAGTTGTTGTGGCGAGTCATGTCACGCAACGATGTTGAATTGTTGATGGCACGTGGTGCTTGGTAATCAACTGGGTGATAATAACTTAGATCAGGGCAAGTGGCAAGGGGCGAGGAGGCCAAGGTGGGCCCGATGGGCAGATGGTATGTGGAAGTCTTGCCTTGATCACACTAAGGACTTAACCTTGCAAGCCTTTGACTCGAGTCAATCATGCAACCACATGTGCAGTATGGGCCACCTAGCTGAGTAATTTGCAAATTCTTAATTTTGATACTATCGTGGTTGGTGTGAATTCCCGGGTTAGGGTGTAATTCACATGGCGCAAGAGGGGGGCCCTGGATGTGGTTTACAGACCCGCCAGTGTTGAAACCTTAGCGGGTAGTATCGGGTTAAGAAAGAGCATTGTAAAGGCTTTGTTATAATCTTTCACCTTTGTGGTGTTTGGTTGTATCACGTGGGTAAAGTGCATAACCTCTGCAGAGTGTGAAACTATTCGGATAGCCGTGCTCGCGGTATTGAGCAATGCTCGGGAATTACAGTTAAGGGTTAGCTTAATAAATTGGACAACTTGGTTGGGATGGCGGAATGCCATATGGAAGATGGAATTTGACTTAGGATTGGAAACTTGGTTTACTTGAGAAATACTGAATTTATTTATTATCATTATTTGTTTTACATTCTTTACAATCTATTTACTGTATTTGTTCATAAATGCTGCTTATTGCAAAATAGCCATGATAGCCTATCCTTTATAATAAGCCTTACATGTAGATAAATAGAATTGCATTCTGTGCACAACTTGTTGAGTGCTTTAAGTACTCACCCTTGCCAAACAACAATAATCAACAGTTGAAGAATCTACACCTGTGTTGGAAGATGAAGTCCAAGAAGACACGAGTCATTAGGGTCCGAGCCTTGTCGGTTGCACGTGGTGGTCGATGAGCTATCTACGTTTCTACTTTCCGCTGCTTAATTATTAGTTTATATTCTCAGTCTTGCCCTGCGTGGCTTAATAATGTAAGTTGGTCATAAGATCATACATTTAGCTATATTAATAAATGAACTATTATTCTATTATCGTTGTGTATGATGTGATATGTACCAATGTTAAGCTGTGTGCACTAGCGTTGATCCTGGGAATAGTGCGGTAAACACAGTGGGTTCGAATCAGTGGATTCGGGTCCTTACAGAGGTGGTATCAGAGCATACTGACTGTAGGTCTTGGCCCTAGATAGTTTGGAGGTGTCTTGTGGGAGTCCAAAACTATTTTCTAAAAGAAAATCTAAATTTGACTAATAAAACACTCTTGACTCATCTCATTCTCTACTTCTCGCCTTTGCTGAATTTACCGTCTTACTTGTCGTTTCGGGTGGAGAACTTATTCAAAGTTCTTGTGGAGCAGATGCCGATCGTTCGACCTTCGAGTCGGTGGCGGCTCGCCATGGAGTGTGGAGAGTACTTGAGACGCTTGAGGCTTCTACCGCCCACTTTACCGAGGAGGCGGTGGGCGGTGAATGGTGTACACCGAGGTTTCATTTGCAAGGTGATCATCTACGCTCGGAGAACGAGGAAACCAAGAGCCAATCAACGCGTCTCCGCCGAAGGTTCTCTTATGAAGTTGCAATTCAAGAGGTTGCTCGACTTGCTCTTGCGCGTCTGCCGCGACTCTGCCGACGAGCTTCACGACTCGGTGTTCCGACTTCACCCAGATGTTCAAGCATGCCAAAGACGACGGATCGAGGGGAGCGAGTGTGCTACCGCGACGCACCTTGCAGAGTTCGCCCTTGCCCAGGAGGATCACATGAGAGATACTACCCAGGAGCTAGAGACTGTGTACGAGGCCCTCAGGGTGGCAGAGCAGGAGCTCGAGGTGACCCGTGCTTCAGCTGCATCGGGATGATCACCGGTGGGAGAGGCCACAGGCGATTGAGGACGAGTGGAGCGCGTGACTCGGGGAGTTCGAGAGCCACCGAGGAGTCCGAGGAGGATCCAGAGGAGCGAGAGTGGGAGCCAGAGGGGAGTCTGGACCTGTTGTTGCAGAGGATCCGTGAGTAGGTCACCGGGATAGGTTCGCCCGATGCCCGCTCATCCACCGGTGTATGCGCTGGTCGACCTCACCTGTGGTGGTCGGATGAGTGAGTGTCACCTTGGAGCCTGTGTTGAGACTCGAGTGTGGTCGCGTCTCTAAGTTAGTCTTTACCTTTTAGTTGACGTTAAGGTTTCATGTTTAGTTTGCTTTTTGTATTCTTTGAGTGTGCAAGTTATGTGTTGCAAAGCTTGTAGGCTTAAATAAGCACCATACCAAGTTAAATAAAGAATTGTTCGGTTTGGGTATAACCTATCTTCCCGCTTTAGAAATTCTTACTTCTCATCTATGCTACATCTACCTTTCCTAACCTAAGAGGCAATCATCGGATGGTGAATACTGAGAAACAACGGTGCTTCAGAAGTGGATGCGTCGAATGACAACCCCAATGACGGAGGCAGCCCTCAACCACCGCCAGTGGACATGCAGAATCTGGGAGCATTCCTTGCAGCACAGACTCAACTGATGCAGACAATGATGCAAAGATCAAAGAGATGACCAATGCAAGAAGAAACCACAACAATCCTGCCACTCAGAACAACCATGGTGGACCTCGACCTATGTCCAAGCTGTCGGATTTTATGAGGACTAGGCCACCAACTTTTTCCGGAAACGTGAACCCTTTGGAAGCCGATGACTGGATTAGGACCATTGAGAAGAAGCTGCACATCACTCAGTGTGAGGGCAATGAGAAGGTGCTCTACGCTTCTCATCAACTTGAAGGAACCGCATTGAATGGTGGGAAAATTATCGTGCGCCATGGAGCCCCGCAAGAGATAACACGGGAGGAGTTCACTAATGCTTTCACAAGATCATGTCCCGGAGGGAATGATGGACCTTAAGAAGGAGGAGTTGAGCTTTGAAGCAAGGAGGCCAACCGGTGGCGAATACGAATAAATTCACTCGATTAGCTCGCTATGCCCCGAGGACGAGCGGCAGATAAAGCCGCAGCCTCGTTTCATGAAGGGACTGAACTCAGGACTACAGGTGGGACTGATTACCCACAATTTTCCAGATTTTCAGGAGCAGGTAAATAAGGCTTTAATCCTAGAGGACAAGCGCAAAGAGTTAGGTGAAAACCGTAAGCGCTTGATGAATAATCAGGGGGGACGTCCAAACCATCTACGTTTAAGGATGTCACCACAGCAATTTGCTAGATTCCAACCACCAGCTGTGAACAAGACATCAACTCCTGCACCTCGCCCTGCCAATCAGAATTTCCAGACACCAGCACAAGGCAACAATGCACCAGGAGGAAATCGATGTCTGCGGTGAAGAGATGCTACACATGCAATGAACCGTGGCACTTTTCTAATAGGTGTCCACGTAAGGAGGCATCACGCCATTCGTTTCAACCTGGGAACAACACCCGCTAAAGCACCAGCCTCAGGAGGGAATCGTGCACCAAGTCAGGCCGGAGCAACCCCGCAATCAACTGTGCGTGGAAGGATCAACCACATCACCGTTGATGGAGCTCAGGAAGCTACGAGGCGTCGTCTTGGGTAAGTTCTGGTCAACTCGCACTGCTACGCTTTGTTTGATTACGAGCTTCGCATTCGTTTGTTTCTCAAAGTTTTGCAACCAAGAATGGATTTAAAGTGGTGAATCTTAAGTGTGTGCTCTTAGTCCAAGCCCGGTGATCGAGCTTAGATCTAGCCTTGGGTGTTTGGGAGCTAAGTTGCTTATGGATGGGATAGAATTTCTAGCGAATCTTATCTTGATAGATGCGCAATCCTAGACGTCATCCTTGGAATGGATTGGTGTCAAAGCATAAGGTCGTTTTGGATTGTGGTAGGAGGATCGTGACTTTGGAAGGCCCTAGTGGCAAGAAAGTGGAGTTTCAAGCGATCGCATTCGAGATGGGCGATTAGTGGTCAGCATGTGAAAGCCATCGGCATGGAAGATGTGCGAAGAGCGAGAGAATACCGGATGTATTTCCGGAAGATTTGCCGGATTGCCACCGGATCGTGATATCGAGTTCGTTATCGAGTTAGCGCCAGGTACAGCACCGATATCGAAGAGACCATATCGGATGCCTACCGATGAGTTAGTAGAAATGAAGAAGCGATTGAGGAACCGCAAGAGAAAGGTTTCATTAGACCAAGTTCATCACCGTGGGAGCCCGGTTTTGTTTGTTCGCAAGAAGGATGGAAGTCTTAGAATGTGCATCGACTATCGTGCACTTAATGAAGTAACGATCAAGAATAAGTATCCGCTGCCCGAGGATCGATGACTTATTTGATCGCTTAAGAGGAGTGGAGTTTTCTCCAAGATAGATCTTCGTTCGTGATACCATCGATTGAAGATCCGAGCGGAGGATGTACCTAAGACCGCGTTTTCTATGCGATATGGACATTATGAGTTCACGATCATGTCATTTGGATTGACTAATGCCCCAACGTATTTCATGAACATGATGAATAAAGTTTTCATGGATTACTTGGATAAGTTTGTGGTAGTCTTCATAGGCGATATTTTGGTTTACTCAAAGGCGGAGGAAGAGCATGCGAGAACATCGAGGATGGTTTTAGGCATTTGCGAGCATCAACTATATGCTAAGTTTAGCAAGTGTGAATTCTGGAAGGAGAAAGTTGAATTTCTCGGTCATGTAATGACTACCAAAGGAGTTGCAGTTGATCCCAGCAAAGTGGATGCAGTGTTGCATTGGGAGCCACCGAAGTCTGTTACTCAGATTCGTAGTTTTCTGGGAATGGCGAGATACTACCGTCGGTTCATAGAAGGTTTCTCGACAATTGCTAAACCCCTTACGCAGTTGTTGAAGAAAGAAAAGAAGTTTGCATGGACGCCAGAGTGCGAGAAAAGTTTCATGGAGTTAAAGAAGCGTTTAACAACAGCCCCCGTATTAGTATTACCAGATGTGCAGAATGGATTTGATATTTACTGCGATGCTTCGAAGCAAGGCTTGGGATGCGTGTTAATGCAAGAAGGCAAAGTCGTTGCTTATGCGTCGAGACAATTAAGACCGCATGAAGTGAACTACCCAACGCATGATTTGGAGTTAGCTGCCGTGGTGCATGCTTTAAAGATATGGCGTCATTATCTCATAGGAAATAGATGTGAGATATATACGGACCATAAGAGTCTGAAATACATATTCACTCAAGCTGACCTGAATATGAGACAGCGAAGATGGCTTGAACTAATTAAGGATTATAATGTGGGAATCCATTATCACCCTGGAAAAGCCAACGTGGTGGCAGATGCTCTGAGTCGAAAGAGCCATAGCGCAAATACTTTGTCAATTGAGGATCAACCGGAATTATGCAAGGAATTTCAGAAGTTAAGATTGGAAGTCGTTCCGCAAGGAATGATAGCTGCGCTAGAAGTGAAGCCAACACTAGAGGATCAGATTAGAGAAGGTCAACAAGATGACGATAAAATTTCTAAAATCAAGGCTAAAAAGGAAGAAGGCCTAGCCTTAGATTTCACTCTGGATGAGCAAGGGACTATGTTCTTCAAAGGCCGAATTTGTGTGCCGGATAAAAAGGAATTAAAACAATTGATTCTTGAAGAAGCACACGATTCGAAGTACTCAATTCATCCAGGGAGTGCTAAAATGTATCAGGATTTGAAAGAGAGATTTTGGTGGCCTAATATGAAGCGTGAAGTAGCTGAGCATGTTGCTTTATGTGACGTATGTCAAAGGGTAAAAGCCATGCATCAAAGACCCGCTGGTTTGTTGCAGCCGTTGAAAATTCCGGAATGGAAGTGGGAGGAAATCGGAATGGATTTCATCACCGGTTTACCTAAGACTCGTAAAGGTTACGATTCCATTTGGGTTATCGTGGATCGTCTAACCAAGGTCGCCATTTCATCGAGAAAGACCACTTACTCGGAGATCGCTTAGCGGAGTTGTACATGTCGAGGATTGTATGTTTGCGGAGTGCCCAAGAAGATTGTGTCGAATGAGGAACCCAATTTACCTCGAGATTTTGGAATAAGTTGCGAAGCAATGGGAACCCGTTTGAATTTTAGTCTGACATATCACCATGAGCATGATGGTCGACCGAAAGAGTAAATCAGATTTTGGAAGATATGTTGAGAGCTTGTGCTTTAGCTTATGCTACGACATGGGATAAATGTTTGCCATATCACGAATTCACTATAATAATAGTTATCAAGCTAGCCTACGATGTCACCATTCGAGGCATTGTATGGACGTGCTTGTCGTACTCGCTGAATTGGAATGAAACGGGGAGCGTTGGTGTTTGGGCCGATATTCTCGAGGAGGCGAAAAGTCAAGTTGCAATGATCGAGAGAGAGGTTGAAGATAGCACGATCAAGACGTAAAAGCTACGCAGATAACCGTCGTCGAGATTTGAGTTTTGAGCCGTAAGATCACGTGTATCTCGTGGTTACCCTCTTAAGAGCGTTAAAGATTTCATGTTAAAGGAAGCTTGCACTAAGATATGTTGGTCCGTTCAAGATTCCGAGCCGTCGAGGAGAGGTAGCTTATCAATTAGAGTTGCCTCGGTCCTTGGCGAGTGCATGATGTATTCCATGTGTCGCGACTTAAGAAGTGTCTCGAGTGCCAGCAGAACAAACCCGTTGGATGCAATAGAGCCGCAAGAAGATTTGACTTATAAAGAGCAACCGATCGAATTTTGGATGTTATGGGCGCAAGACCGAAACAAGTCTATTCGCTTTGCAGAGTTCATGGAGCAATCATTTCGAAAGTGAAGCCACAGGAGGCGAGAAGAGGATTTGAAGTCGAATTCAGAACCTATTCTATAGTTAGCCACCAATCTCGGGTCGAGATTACATTAAGGGGAGGTTTGTAACATCCCAAAATTTGGCTTAATTAAGTTTTTAATGTTTAAAAGTGCATTTGTGATTTTCTGAATTTATTTGGATTTTTCTCGATTTATTTGAATTTATTCCTATTTTAAGTTTATTGCTTTTTATTCAAAAGTATTTAATTCTGTGCAAAGTCAAAATAAAGTTTTGCCAAAAATATTTTATTTAAGTCCAGAATGTCTCAAAGTATTTTTGGGATTTTCTTGGATTTTTCCGATTGTTTTATTGCCTAAAACAAATTAAAAGAATTTCGGAATTGTTTTATTTGGCAAAACACGAAATTCGCTTAAACAAGATCTTGGCCGAGCCCAACATCGTTCTGCGTCGCCGCCCGTTGGCTGTATTCGAGGAAGTCACCGTATCCGTCGGATCTTGATCGGAGGGTTGACGTTTTCCCGATTGATGAAAACCCTAGCGATCCTTAGCCGTCGGATCAAGACGCATGGAGGACACGGATTTCGCCACGCCACGCACGCGAGTGTCCGTTCGATTCACGGCGCGTGGGACGGCCGAGACTTCGTCGTCTCGGGACTCATCGCCGCCACGGACTCGGGACGGCGCCGCCGCGACGGGATGAACTCGCCTCGGACACGATCGCTAGAGGGCTATTTAAGCCACGGACCCGCCCGATGTTGAACCATCTGCGCGCCGTTTGCCACCGCTTCGTCGCGGTTTCGGCGTGTTCGTCGCCGAGACCTCGCGGAAGTAACTCAGCGCCGCCGATAGTTCTTGTTGGATCCGACGGCGGCAGGAGGTTCTTCGCCGCGTTGAAGCGATTCAGAACTCGGCTCGTCGCGTGGAACCGGATCTGCAGCGTCACCTCGCCGGAAGACCGCCAAACGCCGTGGCCTTGGTCGCCGTCTTGATTCCGGTGAGATTACGCCGCCGTGTCTTCATCGCCGGGTTTAGAAGCTTCGGCCGTCCGATCTAGCTTCTCGGTCGAGATCGAGCCACGTGGTCTTTTCAACCTCACCGCGCGATCGGATCTGGCGCTCTGGATCGCACCGCCGCTGCAACCAATCGTGATCCGCGCGTGTGGTTCAGCACCAAGACCAAGCGTGAGACCGAGTTCACGGTGGGCGCTCCGGCCGTGGACTCGATCTATGGACCGGGACGCGTGTCGTGCTCCTATTGGTTGATTCATCGGACGTCATGCTTGCGTCATAATTGCGATTTCGGTTGGAAAAATATTCCGATTGGAAAATCCGTGATGATGACGTCATCATGAGGTCACGCTGACGTCATAAACCAGTTTTTCAAATATAAAAATAAATCTGTTAAATTCGTATTTTCCGATTTTCTGATTTGATTTATTTCAAACTTCAAAAGGCTATATCTTTTGCATCGTAACTCGGATTTGAGTGATTCCAGTTTCTAAAAATTTGTAAAATTGAGATCTATTTAATGGTGATTTTATTTGATTTTGGAGATCTATTGCTCTCTGTTTTGGCATTTATTTGCTTTTCTCTTTGATGCACGCGTGAGACGTTGAATTGTGCGGCGCTTGAGGAAGATCCAAAGAACCCAAGAGCAAGTTTCAGATCAAGATCAGGACCTATTCAAGGCAAGTTGTGCTTTGATCATGTTGAACCCATGTTTATAAAATTGCTATGTTTGATTTACGCTATTGCATATATTTCGAATATACAATTGTTTCAAATTAGATTGGGCTTAGCTAATATACCGATTGATCTATACCCTACCTTGTCATTGTATGCCATGATCCATTGTCACCCTAGATTGGTTTAACATAGTTGGTTAATAACTATAATCAACATTGGAGGTTTAGTTCGTCATAGATTGCTTAGCCATGCCACGTCATCACATGTGTCAATCATTGTTAATTAATCTTGATTAACGGTATATGGAACAATGTTATGAACTTGTGTGTCATGTGGGATCACACGATGAGATTGAGTTGTTGTGGCGAGTCATGTCATAGCGATGTTGAATTGTTGATGGCACGTGGTGCTTGGTAATCAATGGGTGATAATAACTTAGATCGGGGCAAGTGGCAAGGCGAGGAGGCCAAGGTGGGCCCGATGGGGAGATGGTATGTGGAAGTCTTGCCTTGATCACACTAAGGACTTAACCTTGCAAGCCTTTGACTGAGTCAATCATGCAACCACATATGCAGTATGGGCCACTAGGTGAGTAATTTGCAAATTCTTAATTTTGATACTATCGTGGTTGGTGTGAATTCGGGTTAGGTGTAATTCACATGGCGCAAGAGGGGGCCCCGGATGTGGTTTCTGAGACCATGATGTTGAAACCTTAGCGGGTAGTATCGGGTTAAGAAAGAGCATTGTAAAGGCTTTGTTATAATCTTTCACCTTTGTGGTGTTTGGTTGTATCACGTGGGTAAAGTGCATAACCTCTGCAGTGTGAAACTATTAGGATAGCCGTGCTCATGGTATTGAGCAATGCTCGGGAATTACTGATTAAGGGTTAGCTTAATAAATTGGACAACTTGGTTGGGATGGCGGAATGCCATATGGAAGATGGAATTTGACTTAGGATTGGAAACTTGGTTTACTTGAGAAATACTGAATTTATTTATTATCATTATTTGTTTTACATTCTTTACAATCTATTTACTGTATTTGTTCATAAATGCTGCTTATTGCAAAATAGCCATGATAGCCTATCCTTTGGAATAAGCCTTACATGTAGATAAATAGAATTGCATTCTGTGCACAACTTGTTGAGTGCTTTAAGTACTCACCCTTGCCAAACAACAATAATCAACAGTTGAAGAATCTACACTGTGTTGGAAGATGAAGTCCAAGAAGACCACGAGTCATTAGGGTCCGAGCCTTGTCGGTTGCTGTGGTGAAGTGATGAGCTATCTCGTTTCTACTTTCCATTTGCTTAATTATTAGTTTATATTCTCAGTCTTGCCCTGCGTGGCTTAATAATGTAAGTTGGTCATAAGATCATACATTTAGCTATATTAATAAATGAACTATTATTCTATTATCGTTGTGTATGATGTGATATGTACCAATGTTAAGCTGTGTGCACTAGCGTTGATCCCGGGAATAGTGCGGTAAACACAGTGGGTTCGAATCAGTGGATTCGGGTCCTTACAGAGGGCGTACAAGACAACGCTCGAAAACTATAGGGGTCAGAGCTGTCCCTAGCGCCCGCGAGAGCCTTTTTGCACAAGGGGCAGGAGGCACCAGGCAGTGCCCGGCAGGGGGTCTTTTGGGCGCTAGGGCCAATGCCCGGTCCTGTTTAAGGTTCGCTACTAGGAGATAGGGTAGGAGTGCCCTTGAGCCATCCACAAGCCGTCAAGCACTTGGGAAACTCCTTGCAGCCACAGGAGTACCCACCATCAGGGCGTTTAGGCCAACGCCCACTTTCTCATCTCACTGTGCGCAGACACCTTCTACAAGGGGCGCTATGGGTAGCGCCCAAAACTTGTGGAGGCTTCCTCGAGCGGGCACCTTGCCCTATCCTTCCTTTTTCCTTGGTCTCCCTTCCTTTGCTCTGCTGTTTCCTTGTAAGCACGAATAAAAGAGAGGGGCAAGAGAGCCGTTGAGTCGAGCCCAAGCCCCATGGTTAAAACTGACCCCCATCCTTGCCCCTCCTTGCAATCGCGGCATTTCTATTGGTCAGGTCTTGCGCAACCGGGGGGAAGGCTTCCATGGCAGGTTCTTGGCCACGCCAGAGGCGAGCTGCTCCGCTCCTATTCTTGATGTCTTGAACTTGCGTTAAGGCCTGCCGGAGCAGCTCCTCCGAGCCCGCTCCCTAGCTATCAAGCCCCGCGCTGGGGGAGGCCGTGGTCGGGCCGCTTGTTAGCCGCTGAAACCGTCACCGAGCGGGAACAGAGAGAAACCATCGAGTGGGCTGCCGGGGCCGTCACCACACGAGAGGAAGAAGACACCGCAGAAGGTAGGCTACCGGGGGCCCTTACCGCACGGGAGGACGGAGGTGCCGCTGACAGGCCATTCGTCGGTGGTGGCGCTGCGGAGCAGCTGCCGTGCGAGGTGAAGGGGGATTGGGGCCGCCTTTCGCGGGAGGAGAGCCGCAGGGCGGGCCGTCGGGGCAGCCGCCGTGCGAGGCGAATGGAGGACCGGGGCCACCTTTCATGCGAGGAGCCACAGGGCGGGTCGCTGGGGCAGCCGCCGTGCGAGGCGAAGGGAGGACCAGTGCCACCTTTCGCGGGAGGAGAGCCGTGGGGCGGGCCACCGGGGCAGCCGCTGTGCGAGGCGAAGGGAGGACCGGTGCCACCTTTCGTGGGATGAGAGCCGCGGGGCGGGCTGCTGGGGAACCACCGTGCGAGGGAAGGGAGGATTGAGGTCGCCTTCAGTGGGAGGAGGAAGCCACGGGGAGGGCCACCGGGTCAGTCGCCGTGCGGCAAGAGGGCCCGGTTGCCTAAGGCGGGAGCTGCCACCGTCGGGCCAATTTGGTTCCGTCGCCCAGCCAGAGGGAGACGACCGTGTAGGCCTTGACACCGTGATTAGCAGCCTGAGGGACGGGTGACTATTTATAGTAATCTCTTAATCTTAATTTTACTCTTGACTAAGCCAGGTTCAACGACACCTCTGCGGGCTAAGCGCGGGTCCATGCTCAGAATTGGCACGAGCAGGAAGTATTAAAGAACTTGGCTTGCTGCTCTAAGACAGAAAGGCAAAGAAACAACAATCAGGATCTCGGATACAGGTTTGAGCCAGGGTGCTTTCCATTCTTTTCAAATCTCTTTTTGCGAGAGGGAGGTAGGCCTTATCTCCCAGACGGGGGGAAGAAAAACTGGCCCGGATTCTTGGATAGTAGCCCGTTCTCTCTGCCTCCCCTAAGCCGGGGGCTAGGGACCACACCCAGGCTGAGGGCCGAGCTCGACGGCGACGGGCGTCCGTCTGCCCCCATGAATGCCATCACCTGCGCCACTGGTTTCTCCTAGGACGCTAATGATACATTGGGTTTTGCAGGTTATAGGTACGCCATCAGCTCGGTTGCCACGCGTGTAGTCTAGGGGGCATCGGGCTTCCTTGGGTAAGGCCCTATGTATCATAATATTCCGTGACCCATTTTTTACTGGTCCTTTATAATATGGTCATGCTAAAAAGGATTCTGTTGTTGCTTGTAGGTGACCGTCCTCATGACCCCCTTGCTAGGGGCAAGGGCAAGGTGGATGAGACCGCCCCCGCCAAAGGGAAGGGCAAGAGCAAGCCCCATCGCAGAGAGGATCACCATGCGGGAGACGTGGACATGATGGGTCCCGTTGACTTCGCCACCTTTGCAGAACCGACAGGTGACGAAGGGTTTGTCTCGGATGAGGCGAAGGTGGATCCCGGCCCATCGGAGCTCACCGACGGGGAGAAGCTCTCTCTCATCCGAAAGGAGAGTCATCTCTCCCCGAAGGATGTGGACTTCCCTGCGCCAAGGGAGAGCCCTAACCCTCCGCTGGGGTACGTTGTGGCTCTCAAGGCTTGGGTGGATGTTGGTTTGGGGCTCCCGATGCATTCCTTCATCAAGAGGTATACTCAGGCACTGGGGGTGGAGCTCTCTCACCTTTTCCCGAACCTCTTCATTCGGCTGAGGATCTTCTTGTGGCTGTGCGAGACAGCTGTCCCCGGGACGCCCATGGAGCCATCCATCGCCTTGTTTGACTACTTCTTCCGCTCTTAGTGAGAGCCCTCCGTGAGGGGGCCCCTGGGCTCCATCTTCACTACCCCACGACACGAGGATGAGTTCCCCGTGCACGTCCTAAAGGAGTGTTGGCCTTCCGCCACGAAGAAGTGGTTCTACTTGAGGGCCGAGGACTTTGTCTACATCGGGTCACACCCGGCCCTGACGATGCGAACGTACCCTGAGATGGGTCACCTCACCGACGATGAGTGGAAGTTACGCAGCGCCATTCGGAGAATGGTGGCGCATGTAAGGGTGCTCGTGACTTGATGGAGGAGATGACCCTCCTCAACCTTAGCACCCTTGTTCAACGTGCTTGGTTGGGGTTCCATGGTGGCCTTCACCCCGGTATTGGGAAAGGTAAGGGCCCTTGAGTTGTCTTTGTTTTTCTTTTGTAAATTACCTCCTTACTTCTAACGGTTTGCTCTTTATGTGCAGTTCGATCCCTGGAGGCAGCGAGAGAGGAGACCGAGTTGATCCTAGGGAGGTGGTGCATGTCTGAGGCACGGGGTTACGAGGGGGAGGACATCCCTACGGAGGGAAGGAACTCCGTGGCTGAGGTGTTTGGCCTACGTCTTCCCCCCCGAGGTAACCCCTCTCCCGATCAAGCCAAGCGAAAGAGGGCTCGGGCGGCAGTCGCGGTGGAGGAGACTCGGACCTGCCCGCTAAGGCACGGGCCAAGAGGGCTGCCGGGGGACATGTTGGTGACCCTTCCCAGCAGGGCGCTACACCTCGGTCTCGCGCCATGGGCGAGATGGGTCGTCTACAGGTGGAGCCCCGAAGGCCCCCGCCTTCTCCCGCCCCTAGGGACAAAGGCACCAAGGGCCCTGAAAAGAAGAAAGCGTCCATCGAGGAGGGCATCAGCCCCTCCATCAAGCAGGCGAACAGGCGCTCACCCTCACCTTCCCCTTCCACGACATCTAGCTCTTCCAGCGAGCTCGCGTCGGACACTGAACCGGGGAGCTCCGTCGGGCGCTCCCAGCAGCTCGCCCGGGAGATTGAAGGGCTCTTGGGCATCGAGATTGACGGGCTGGTAGCCTCGCCAGGCAAGGCTGCGGCGGGAGAGGGGGTTGAGTACGCCTACCCCGACGACATTGAGTCTTTCTTTCGCTTTCTAGAAGGTATGCATCCATGGCTATGGTGAGAAGCCATTGAGCTTTGGCTTCCTTCTTCACGCCTAACCAGTTCCTTTGCTCTTTTATAGACTCGATGGAGCACAGGGCGCCCCCTAAGGCGGAGCCCCCCGCATCCACCGTGCTCCCAGAAGCTCCAGTGGAGAACACGGCCAATCCATGCTCCCCCATGCTAGCGACGCCGGTGCAGGGTGACCAAGGTGGTTCCTCTATCGCCCTCCCTGAGTATGCCATCCCTCACACCCTGGATGCAGAGGCGATCGAGACAACTCGCCTCTTGGTGACGGAGCGGGTGCAGAGGTACATGGCAGACTTAGTGCCTGATGACCCCAGGAAGTTCTTGGAGGTGCTAGGGGAGAAACTAGCGACCACATTGACCCTCCAGTACCAGGTACCGCGAGCCTTTCTTTTTCTCGTATGCTTCCCTAAACTTAGGATTCTCTTGCATGGCCTGCTCTGATACTCCCTACTTTCACCCTTTTGCAGGCTACAGCGATGAGCAATGTTCTCTTTGAAGGGTCTCAGGAATGGTCAAGGAGATGCTAGCAGCAACCTCACCGCGTCGTCCTGAGGATGATCCAGAGGCCCTTAAGCGGGCCTTGCTGCAGGCCCAGGAGGGCCAAAGGGCGGTGGAGGACAAGCTTACCAAGGCGGAGGCTGAGCTGGAGAGGTCTCAGCAGCGGGTCAAGGAATTAGAGGCTGACTTGGAGAGATCCCACGTGGTGATACAGGCCGTAGAGGCAGACCGCGACGCCCATGAACAAAGGTATGAAGCGGATCGGAAGACAATGGCTATATCTCTCATGAATCTTGCCGTGCCGGTCCAAGTCACTTTGAGGGAGCTTGGGGCCAGAGTGGAGGATCTCCCACCCCCTTCTGAGGATTGGGAGGAGTGGGCTGGCATCCTACGGGGCTGCATTAGTCTCCTTGCCAGGGCGAGCGATGACAAGGGCAAGGCCTTTGCTAAAGTCACCTTGGCCGCGGGAGTTGCAGCCATCTCCCGCCTCTCTGATACTGCGGGCAAGGAGGCCATCCTTGCTGTGCTTTGGGGGCTGTACATCTAGGAGGTGCGCCGGAACGCCCGTGAGGGTAGCTCTACCTGGGGATCCCTTGTGGGAGGCTTCGTGGACAGCCTCATAAGGATCCCCCGCGGGACCAGGCCCCGGGCGACAGGAAAGGGCCCGAGCTCAGAGCATGTATGACTTCCTCTGGAGTGTGCTTGATGTATTTTGCTAAGTAGCTAGGTGACTCATGCTTACTGTACTGGAATCCTTAACTTGTAAGGCGTAGCACTCCTTTAAGTGATAGACGTATCTCCACTTGTAGTATTCATGATGGTCGGCTGGGACATGCTCCCTTCGTTTTGTACGAACTTATTTTGAGGTTATGATATGAATGACTTATGACTTTTGCCATGCTTTATTTTAGGATGTGCCTTGGAGGGCATTTGGTATTCGCTATAAACGAAGTGCACAAAGGGTTCGGGCACCACTCCGATTATGCCCGCCAAAGAAGGTTTGCCGCAGGACCGGGCGACTTCATGGGGGCATGATCGTGCCTTGGGTCCCTGGAGGGATCCAAAGCGCGGGCACCCCGCCGGAGGGTCATTTAGTTACTTCTCCCGAAGGGGGAGAAAGCAATTCTTGTTGTGCTATGTATGAAGGGGGCGAGCCCCCCGCGCCATTAGGTAGTGCGGGAGTGTTTCCCTCCTCGTGTGACAGCGAGGGGTACTCGGTCCCCGCGTCGCCCTTGGGCGATTTTAGTTTTGTCTTGGCCCCCGAGCCACGTAGGAGCATCGGTACATAAGGCCTTATTTAGGAGGCCAAGCATCTAGCTTACAGCATAGCCCCCGTAGGAGCATCGCGAGTTGTTTACTCAGCCTTGCTGAGAGGCTTAGGCATGTGCCCACTGGAAAGGGGATGTCTCCCGGGTAACACTCCTTGCAATAAGAAAGGTTCCTATTGCTTCCCATGTAGGGTACAGAATGATGACCCGAGGGTCGTTTCGGCTTAGCACCAGGGGTCCATGGGGGACTAAGCCATGGAGCACCTTATAACTTAGGCAAGACACCTTAAGTTGTCACCCGCTCTCTGGGTCCAGCAGCGAGAGGGCCGCCCGAAGGGGACACGGGATGTCCAGGCCGTTCGGGGCTTTTTCAGAGGTAGGCCTCGGAGGCCATGCGCCCTGGAACTCGTCCCAAGACGGGCGCGAGGTTCTAGCCTATCCCCCACAGCTACGCATGGGGGATGGGTTCTTAGAGACCACCACACAAGCGATAGAAGACATGCAATGACTTAACTTGATACTTCATTGATGACCTTAGGAGGGTTTACATCAACATGAGATAGGTGCCGTTACGGCTTACAAGAAAGCTTAAATGTAAAACTTCTTGAGCTTGTCGGCATTCCACGCGTGCTTGAGTGGCTTGTCTTCCATAGTAGAGAGGTGGTAAGCCCCCGAGCCCAAGATCGCTGAGATGCAGTAGGGTCCCTCCCACATGGGGTGAAGCTTGCCTTGGGCTCCTGGGTCGGTGACCCTTTTCAGCACCAAGTCCCCCAGGAGGAAGGTCCTCTCTCGCACCCGTTTGTTGTAGAAACGAGCGGCTTCTCATTCGCACGCGGCATGCTTAACGAGGGTGCGATCACGGGTCTCCTCCACGAAATCCACCTCCACCTTGTGATTGTCTTCGTTCACCATGAAGTTGATGGGTAGGCCCTCTGAGAGCATCTCCACTCGAAGGGAGCGGTGGCGAACTTCTGCGGGGAGGACGGCTTCCACTCCGTACACCAATGAGAAGGGTGTTTGTCCCGTGGAGCGGCTAGGAGTAGTGCGCATCCCCCACAGGACACTAAGGAATTCCTCCGCCCATAGCCCGTGCTTAAGAGTGCTCTTTTCGAGTCGACGACGGATGCCTTGGAGGATTAGGCCATTGGCCTTTTCAACCGCCCCATTGGACTTAGGGTGAGCCACTGAAGCGAAGCAGAGAACTATCCCGATTGAACCACAAAAGTCCCTGAAGGAGGAGGCATCGAACTGGGTTCCGTTGTCCATAGTGAGCTCCTTCGGGACTCCGAAACGGCACACAATGTTCTTCCAGAAGAACTTTTGTACCACCCGGGATGTGATTGTTAGCAACGGCTCCGCTTCCACCCACTTGGTGAAGTAGTCCACCACCACCACCGCATGCTTGTAGCCCCCCTTGGCCGGTGGGAATGGCCCGAGCAGGTCCATGCCCCACCGGGCAAAAGGCCAAGTGATCGGAATCTGGTGTAGAGGTGCAGCGGGGAGTGGTGAGCCGATGCCATGTTGCTGTGATTGATCGTGAGTGAACGACTACGTTACGCAACACGTTATCAGCATGAAGCTCTACCGAGGCCAGTTGAGATCGTTTGCCTATGACAATCTACACAGCATCGAATTTCATCCTACAACAAGCCCTATGTATACAATTGTTGATCCTACAGGTCATCACCAATCTTAATCGTGTATAGTACTGTTCATCACCATCATCACAGAAAAACCAATGAGGTGCTCCGCCAAGCTGTCGATGGCTGCGGCCGCTATGCCTTGATGGCACTCCATGCTTGAGGCTCACCTGCACCTCTAACGCCCAATGCCAATGGAGGCACTGTTTTCTTGTGCTGGTCATCAGCCGTCGGAATAGCTATCGCAGTCGTACCTATAGTGCCGACGATGCTAGGCTTCTAGGCTCGAAGTGCGCACCACCATCTGGCAGGCCACCTCGTCTCCCACATTGACTGCCTCACATCGAGCCATCTTGCCTCCCACGCCCGACCGGAGCGATGCCTCGCACCGTGCGCCCCATGCCAGTGGCACATCGTGTTGCGTGCCCAACAGAGACGCCTCGTCGAGCGCCTAATGGTGGTGCTCCACGAAGGCGATGACACTCGCAAGACACACAAGCGTGGCGATGTCGTCGGCACGCTCAGACACTGTCGGTGGCAAAGTGCTAAACTCTCCGCATGGAATGGTGTGTGGCCACATTGGTTCCGCGCGCGCCGATCGTACGCGTGGCCGCCTCGACTCCTCGTCCGCAACTCCACCTCACGCGGCCACCTCGCCACTCTGCCCTGCGGCCGCTCCGCGTCTTGGTCGATGCCTCGATTTTCATGCCCGATGCACTAGTGACATGCGAAAGCGTGGCGAGCCAGCGATGGCGAATGAGCCCACGGTAGCTATCTTCCATTGAGTGGCAGTGCGTGAGCCTACGACGGTCGGCCCCATCGCAGCGACAGCGGAGGATCTCGCAAGAGGCTGTCGAGCGATGGCGATTGAGGACAAGGACTATAGCTACGGGAGCGCCAACAATGGTGTTGGCGCATAAGGGAGCTGGAGGAGCGAATAGCGGCTAGGGTTCCCAAACCCTAGCCGCCACTCTTGATTAACTGGTTCGGGCTTGTCGGGCCCAATGGGCCGTACAACCCATTGGGTCGAACCAAAAAAATTGCCAATTTATTATTCGCTGAAAAGAGAAAAAAAAGCATTTAATTTTTTGCCCCACAGTTTTTGGTATTTTTGAAAATAGTTATTAAAATCTAAAAATTGACAATAAAATCTAGAAATTAGTTTTTCTAGGTTATGGACTTCCGTAAATTTTGGTAAATTTGATATTTAGCACACTATGGAAGTTCAATCCTCTGGGTTATTTTTCTAGCATTATTACATATGCTGAAATTTATTTTCTATTATTTAAGTAATTTTGAAAATTACTGGAAATTAACAGAAAATGCTAGAAAATTATGAAAAGTTATGTATGACCCATTGATGAGTTTCATGTTGCTGTATTAATTTTTTTAGCATGATGTCAAGTTTATATGTCCTGGACACCTTATTTTCTATTATTAAGTAATTTTGAAAAATTTCTTGGTAATTAGCAAAAAATTATGACAAATGCTAGGAAAATCCTAGAAAATTTCAGATAGCATAGTATGTGTGTGAGGTGTTTGGATTAATTTTCTTAACATTATGCCATGATTAACTCATTTTGGAATTTATTTATTTTTAATTTGTAATTCTGAAAAATTGCTTAATAATTAGTAGAAAATTATGAAAATGCATGGAAAATCCTGGAAAAATTTGAGATAATTTTCTACTGAATAGATATAGACCAAACTTCACTAACTCAATAATAAGCATACAAAATAATATTTTACCTGAAGTGAAATCCCTATTTTTCTTGCATATAGGATATGTCCGACATCGCCAAGAAAGAATTTGCTTAGCTCGCCCTGAATGGCAGCAACTACCTCACTTGGGCAATGGATGCCAAGATCAACTTGATAGCCTAATCACTTGGAGCTGTAATTTTTGAGCCTGAAGCTGGTACCCCTACTCTCCTTGGAGCTGCTAAATATGCGACTTTACACTTCCCTAAGGAAACATCTCCATGCGGACTTGAAGGGCGAATATTTGATGGAGGAGGATCCACTGGCTCTATAGAATTCCCTAAAGGAACGATATAACCAGCAAAGATCTGTTCTGTTGCCAGAAGCACAACATGAATGGACCCTCCTATGCTTCCAAGATTTTAAGTCGGTGGCAGCATATAACTCTGCCATGCATAGGATTGTTGCCAAACTAGAATTCTACAACCAGAAAGTTATAGAGGCTGAAAAGATTGATAAGACATTGTACACATTCCACCCCAATATGAGGATACTACAGCAACAGTACCATCATGCAAAGTACCAGATGTACTCTGAGCTTATATGCATTCTACTAGAAGTAGAAAAGCAAGATGAACTTTTAATGAAGAATCCTCAAGTCCTACCTAGTAGGAGTCATGCAGTGCCTGAAGCACAAGAAAATGCTCAGTAGGCCAATGATAGAGGGGATAAATGGAAGAATGACAAAAATCAGAAGGGAAGAGGTAAATCCCAATGGAAAGTGAAGGAAATGGATTATGACGCTTCCAGAAGAAAGGTCCAGCCAATAAGGCTACTGATCCTAGACAAACATGTTTTAGGTGTGGATGTACTAGTCATTGGTCATGTACATGTCGCAGCCCAAAGCATTTAGTGAAACTTTACATGAAATCTACTAAGAGATTCCAAAAGAATCAAGGAAATAAGATTGAGACACATTTCATCACTCAACCTGTTGTTGAGAATGAAATTATAAAGAATGATGATCAAGTCTCCGACACTATAAAAGAATTCAAGAAGAACTTTCTTGGATATGGTGACTCTCCCATGGATGGAGATGATCTTATTAGGAATGAGCTAAATGAATTTCAGAAGAATAACAATAATTCCCAGGAGGACATAAATGATTTGTATGGAGACATGCCGTAGTCTCCCAATTTTTCTTTTAAAAGAGTCGATGTCGCATTTTCCTTTTGAGTCTCCTTAAGAGTCTCATTTATCAGTTTAGTCTTTGTGTTCCTAAATGAACAATGGTTTACACTCCTGTTGAGCAATTATCAGTTAAATTCAACAAAGTGTAATTTTTATAGGAAATTTATTTAATCATGCTATGCTTGTTCTATATTTATTAATTTATTCCTGTTGCAACAAATGTTTGATTGAATTTATATCTTTAGTATAGAACATATGTATAATCCAATGGCAGAGGAGAAAATATATCTTGTAGATAGTTGCACCATAAATACAATTCTTAGAGAAACTAAATATTTTCAAACATTGACTAAAGAAACTAGAAATATTATGACCATTGCCAGAAGCGATGCTCTCATAGTTGGCACTGGAAGAGCCATCATAGTTCTCCCTATGGGCACTCATATTATAGAGAATGCCCTATTATACCCTAAGTCCAGTCGCACTCTTTTAAGTTTTAAAGACATCCGCCTGAACATTTTCCATATGGAGACTAAAAATGAGCATGGTACTGAATATCTACTCATGACTAAGTTTAACAGGTGTAATAAACGTGTGGTTGAAAAACTTTCTTTCTTCTTCTCCGGGTTATATTATACACATATAAAACCTGAAGTTTATGTTGCGATGAAAACTATACTTAAAACCCTAAAAATATTTAAGATCTGGCATGACCGTCTGTGTCATCCTGGGTTCAATATGATGAGAAGAATAATAAATAATTCTGCTGGTCATAACATAAAAATTACAGACTTTCCTAAACCTGAAGGTTTCATATGCCCTGCTTGTGCTAAAGGAAAGTCGATAGTTAGATCCTCTCATCTTAAAGTTAGGGAAAATCACTGAATTTCTAGGAGAGAATTCAAGGTGATATTTGTGGACCCATTCAGCCCCTGTCGTGCCCCTTTAGATATTTTATGGTACTAATAGATGCTTCTACTAGATGATCCCATATATGTCTCTTATCTACTAGGAACCATCCTTTTGGTAAATTAATTGCCCAAATTATTAAATTGAGAGCATCTTTTTTAGAAGAAAGGATCAAGTCTATTCAAATGGACAATGCTGGCGAATTTACCTCAAAAGCATTTAATTATTATTGTATGGCTCTGGGTATTAATGTAGAGCATTCCATACCTCATGTCCACACTCAAAATGGCATTACAGAGTCATTAATTAAAAGAGTAAAGTGTATAGCTAGGCCACTCTTACAGAATTGTAGGTTACCCACCAGTTGTTGGGGTCATGCAGTACTGCAAGCTGTAATATTAATTCAACTCAGACCAACTATATACCATGAAATTCCCCTTTGCAACTAGTGCGTGGGAAAGAACCAAGTATTTCTCATCTGCGAAAATTTGGTTGTGCTGTATACGTACTAATCTCTCCACCACAGCGTACCACCATGGGACCTCACCGAAAGATGGGGATCTATGTAGGTTATGAATCTCTGTTAATTATTAAATACCTAGAGCCTATGACAGGGGATCTGTACACATTTTGGCACTCTGATTGTATTTTTGATGAGAACAAATTTTTAGCATTAGGGGGAGATAAGTACAATATTAAAGAATGTCAGTAAATAGATTTGAATGCCACTGGCATTCAGTCCTTAGACCCACGTACTAATGAAACCAAACTAGAAGTTCAGAGGATAATAAGTCTGCAACAAATAGCTGATAATCTGCCAGATGCCTTCATTGATCATAAGGGAGTGACAAAATCTCATATACCTGCAGTAAATGCACCTGAAAGAGTGAAAATAACCCAGAAGGTTATTGAACTCACTCTTGCCCCTTATGACAAAAAGAGGGGCAGGCCTCCAGGTGCACAGGTCTCAGTTCCGCGAAAACGTCCGTAGAAACAGAGGACTGAATAAGTGAGATCACTACCTGAGATAGTTGAAGAAGCTCAACCTGATGTTGAGAAAATCCCTAAAGTGTGTCATCCTGGAAATGGTAAGCTCCCTAAAGAGAGCTATCCTGAAGATGGGAACCCCAGCAAATATTTACTTGCACAAACTAATGCTGGGAAGTCGGAATACCTAGACTCCATTGTTGTGGGAAATCATGAGGACCTGGGAGAAGTCAATGAAGAAATATCCACTAATTATGTGGATTTAGGAGAATTGTACAAAAGAAAGACTACAACTGTCGACATTTATTTCGCCTCTAAAATTGCTAAAACTCTTGAGCTGGATCCAAAACCAAAGTCCATGACAAAGTGCCAGAAGCGCTCAGATTGGATCAAATTGAAAGAAGCAATTGAGGTGGAATTACGCTCACTTAATAAAAGGAAAATATTTGGTCCTATTGACCGAACACCTCCTAAAGTGTTCCTTATAGGATCAAAAAGTGTTTTCATCTGGAAGAGAAATAAAAATAACCAGGTGGTACGATATAAAGCGAAGCTTGTAGCACAAGGGTTCACGCAGAGACCTGGCATCGATTACGATGAAACCTATTCTCCTGTAATGAGTGGAATTATGTTTCAATATTTAATGTCAATGGCAGCTTGTTTAAATTTAACAATGCTGTTGATGGATGTAGTGACCGCATATTTATATGGATCACTGGATACAGATATTTATATGAGAGTCCCTAAAGGAGTCAAAGTTCTGGATCCTAATAATCACAATACGTATAGCGTCAAACTACAGAGATCGCTATACAGGTTAAAACAGTCTGGAAGAATGTGGTATAACCGACTTAGTGAGTTCCTCCTGAAGAAGGGATACTCAAACAATGATAATTTTCCCTGTGTGTTCATAAAGAAATCCCAGAATGGATTCTATATCATCTTGGTATATGTCGATGATCTGAATATCATCGAAACCATAGAGGAGATTAAGGAAGTAAGTGCTTACCTCACGACGGAGTTTGAGATGAAAGATTTTGGGAAAACCAAATTTTTCTTAGGCCTAAGCTAGAGCATTTCCCAAAAGGAATTTTTGTATACCAGTCTTCCTATACTTAGAAGGTATTGGAAAGATTTAATATGGATAAATCTCATCCTTTAAAAACCCCAAAGGTAGTAAGATCCCTTGAAGTGTTTAAAGAACCTTTTAGACCAAGGATGAAAAATGAGGAAGTCTTAGGACCTGAAATCCCATACTTAAGCGCCATTGGAGCACTTATGTATCTTGCAAATTGTACACGGCCTGATATTGCATTCACAGTAAATTTGCTAGCAAGACATAGTTCAGCCCCAACCAGAAGATATTGGGTTGGTGTCAAGACTTTACTCAGATACCTCCAAGGTACTCAAGATCTTGGATTGTTTTTTCGGAAGAACCAAGACTTAACCATGGTGGGATATATGGATGCTGGATATTTGCCTAATCCCCACAGTGCTAAATCTCAGACTGGTTTTATATTTCTCTACGGTGGTACAACTATTTCTTGGCGGTCTTGTAAGCAGATCTTGGTAGCTACTTTTAGCAACCACTCAGAGATTATAACTTTGTATAAAGCCTCACGTGAAAGTGTTTGGCTATGACGTGTGATTAACCATATCCAGAAGTCATGTGGTCTTAACACTGTCAATACCCCCACGATTATCTATGAAGATAATGTTGCTTGTGTTGCACAAATGCAAATGGGTTATGTGGAAAGCAATATCATGAAGCATATCGCTCCTAAACTTTTCTATCCTCTCAAACTCCAGAAAAACGGTGAGGTAAAGATTTTGCAAAATAAGTCATGTGAAAATCTGGTAGATTTATTCACCAAGTCCTTGCCAAAATCTATATTCCAAAGATATGTTAATGGCATTGGAATAAGACGACTTAGAGATATACAAAGTTCAGGGAGAGTAAATCCTTGAACCATGACCCTTATTATGATCCTAAAGATCCTAATATAAATCGAGAAGATTATAAGTTGTACTCTTTTTCCCTTAGTGAGTTTTCCTGAAATTTTGTGACATAAAGGTTTTTAATGAGGTAACTAGTGTGTAACATCCCAATTTTTACATTTCATGAATTTGATATGCATTTTACCTTTTTATGAATTTTTTGGATTTTATTTAATTTATGATCTATTTATTGATTAAAGCCATTGTCATCTTTTAATTTAATATTTGAAAAGTATAAATAAATTTTTTTGGAAATATTTTATTTGAGTTCCAAATGCCTTAAAATATTATCTACAAATTTTTTGGAATTTTTCTTGAATTTGTTCTATTTATTTGAGCTTTAATTATTTTTCTAAATTATTTTTATTCAAAAATGCTTAAAATATGCGTTTAAACAATTCTTGGCTGAGCCCTATGGACCCGACCCATCTCCCTCATGCCACCAGCCTGTCAGCCCATTTTCCTGCCGCTAACCCTTGCTCTCGCGATCATCACAATCGGTTGTTGATCCAACCCTCAGGAGATCTCCGCGTCGCCATGAGTTTTGAGCTATCGAATCTTCGACAGGTCTGTGCACGGGATGGAGCCACGACACCAAGCCGTATCGCCGCCGCCACAGTCTCCTACGCGATTATCGCAACGAACATGGACTTTGAGGGCGCTATTTAATGCGCCGTTGCTCGCATTGGATTCACCGCAACACACTACTTCTTCTGGCCAAGGCACGCTCATCGAGATGCGCCCTAGCCGTCGCACTTTCTCACCATAGTTTCTCCGCTCACCACCGCGCTCTTTCATTGTTTTTGCCGCCGTCGAGACCCTTCTGCTGTGTTAAAGCCTGGAGTTGAACTCCCCGCGTTGAGACCCATCTGCTCCACCGATCTGTGTCGCTGTTTGGTCACAAGAGTGCTGAGCTATCGTCTTCGTCCTTCTCACCAATGAGCCTCCAGCCGCCGTGTGCCATGGGCGATGATCCAGTTCGCTTACTGTCTGATCAAGCATAAGCGGTATAGATGCTACCGCACGTGCGCCTAACGCTTCGCCTCCCGTGCTCAATCGGGGCCATTGGTTTTGGATTGGGCGAACTTGATCTAGCCACGCATCAGAGATCGGGGTAGCCACGTCGCCTCACCACCATGCATCAGGAGCCGTCAGATCGCAATCGCTTGGTTGCCATCGCTCCATGTGTTCGCAAGCCGTAGCCGTCCGATCTGGTCCGTGCGGACCAGATTGCACCGACGCCGTGACCAGTCGCGTGCCATCGCGTGTCAAGCATAGTAGCCAAGGCACCATGCACTGAGTCTACCGTGAGCCAGCCCGGTTCTGTGGACTGAGTCGATATGCTAGGGACACCTGTCAGCGTTTGGTTGCGCCTCGTGTTCTGTGAGTCAGCGTAACATCATTATTTGTTTTTCCTCAGAAAAATATTGGTTGAAATTGATTTCGGTGCTGACGTCAGCATGACATCATAAATGCTATTTTCCAGTGTAAAAATAATTCAGTTAATTTGGATTTTCTACTTTTCTGATTTTTCTTTTATTTCAAACTTTCACTAGCTCGTTCTTGCTCATACAAACTCTGATTGAGGTGATTCCAGTTTCTACAAATTTGTAAAATTGAGCTCTATTTTATTGGTGAATTTTATGTAATTTTTGGAGATGATTTTGCTCTTTGTTTTTGTATTTATTGCTTTCTCATTTGTTTCTCATAGACGTTGAGGTGCTCGATGAGTTTGTGATTGAGGAGCCAGCATAAGAACAAGGTCTAGAGTAGGATTCAGAGCTCTTTGAAGGCAAGTTGTGCTTTGATCATCTTGAACCCATGTTTTAAACATGATATTGTTTCAAAGTATTGCATATTAATTCAATTACAACTTGTTTCAATTATGTTGGATATAGTTATTTGTCCAATTGTGATATATCCATCTTCCCATATTATTTGTCGCATGTCATTTGTCACCCTAGAATGGTTTCATATTAGTTGGTAGCTATAATTGCCACTATGGGTAGCTAGAACGCATGTAGTGTGCTTAGCCATGCAACGAGTCGTTAGTTTATGTGAAAATGGTTAATCTTGCTTAATGAATTATGGAACATGTTTATTAACTTGTGTGTCAGGTGTTGTCACACAATGTTGTGGTTGTTGAAGGCACGTGGTGCACGGTAAAACAACCGGCGTGGTAAAATGATTTAGACTGAGGCAAGTGGCAAGTATTTGTAGTGGACCAATGTAGCATTTGGGCGGTCTCATTGATTTTAATGGTATATGATGGTTTATGTTAATGATGGTTTTTGGTTAGTCTTGCCTTTGTCAATTAAGATATGAGGCCCCTATTTTTGATAATAATTACCAATAATGGGTTCCATGTGCATACAATACTAGTTCCAAGATCAGTGGCTAGCACGCACAATTTACAAATTAAAACTTAATTAAATCTTATAATTGATTTCTTATTTTTCTCAAATTTTAGGATGTTACATAAGGACTTAACCTTGCAAGAATTTGAACTAAGTCATTCATACAACCACAAGTCTGGTATGGGACAAACCTGGCTGATTAATTTGTTATGTCTAGGCTTTGGTACTACTAGTGGTGGTGTGAGTCCCAGGTTGTGGTAACCAGTCCTCGCACGGGTAGTCTCACATGGCGCAAGAGGGAGACTTTGGATGTGGTAACCAGTCCCACCAGTATTGAAACCTTAACGGGAAGTACTGTGTTTAGACAGAGCATTGGAAAGGCTTTGTTGTAATCACTCGCCTTTGTGGTGTATGATTTTATCTTGTGGGAAAAGTGTATAACCTATGCAGAGTGTCAAACCTATTCAAATAGCCGTGATCGCAGTATTGAGCATTGCTCGGTGATTACAGTCAAGTGTCAGACTTTATTAAAACAAATGTGGGAATAGAGGCTATATGCATATGGAAGTTGGAATATGGTTTAAAGGTATGAGTTGGTTTATTTGGGAAATAACTAAGAAATTTAATATTGTTATTATTTATTTTACTGTCTTTTCAATCTATTTATACTATTCTTTTATAAATACTGTTTTATATAAAATAATCGTATCAGCCATTCATTTGGAATAAGCCATGCATATAGTATATTAGACTTGCATTCTGTGTATAACTTGTTGAGTACTTTATGTACTCACTCTTGCCACAAAACATCACCAGATGGAGAAGAGGCCACGCCTGCTTTTGAGGAGGAGTTTCAGGAAGAAGCGGACAACTAGGGTGCGAACCTTGTCAGTTGCCTGTGGCAAATTAAAGGGTTACTACGAATAAATTTATTTTCGCTGTAGTTTATTTATTTTTTAGTCTTAGCCCTGTGTGGCGTATTCATCTAAGGTGGACTATAAGGTCGTCTAATAAATTATATTTAATTTGATGAAGTCTTAATTTTGATATCGTTGAGTATGATTGTAATATTCATTTATACTGAGCCTGTGTGCACTAGCGTGATCCTGGACTAGTCCTGAATACACAGAAGGTCCAAATTTGCATATTCGAGTCCCGACATAGTGCAACATAATGTCTGAGTGCAATGTACTCTTTTCTCTATCTCCTTTTTACCATTGGGTCTTCAAGTGGAGTTTTTGATATGACATATGCATTACGCGATATTCACCCAAGGGAGAGTGTTATGAGATAAGATATTTCGAGTCCGTATTCAGTTGGACTATATCTCTATGTGGACGAATCCGAATATATCTCCTGTTGTTTCTTCTATATATTGGGCATCCCCTTGTACAAGAAATCAATCTAATAAAGTGAGAGAGTTTTTCGTCTCTATATTTTGTGCTCCTACCTGTGTCGCTGTGATTGCATCGCTGCATTGATTGATTGATCATGGATGAACGACTATGTTTCACGACAATTGTAACATTTTTTTTTTCACGACGAGGTAGTACAATAGGGTTAATCTGCTTGGCTTCTATTTGTCACGAAGAACCTGCTCATATAGACTACTTCAACCAGAGTGTACTGGCAAAAAAATGGTGACATGTCAAATAGCTAGGACGGCCTTCCCCACGACCTCGCGCTGTCCAATTTCCACATAAAGTCATGGTCACCATCGCCCGGCTAGTTTGGCAGCTGCTGAATTCCAATTAATTTCCACACTTATCTGCGATCGATGGCGGATGGGCATGCACCATGCGTTGTCGCGGATGTGAGGTGCACGACCGCCGTGATCGATGGTTCCGGCGAGCCGCAGAATTCCAAGGGCTTGACAGCGAGAGGCATAGGCCTGCCAAAACAACCGCACAATTTAGCACTCATGCTCTGATGTGCTTGGGTTAATTACCGAAACAAAGGATTATGTTTCACTCTTTAAATTAGTATCTGACTTTGTAATGATCATACATCTAGCTAGTACACCCTGGAAAAACCTTAAATTTTTTTCGAAATTAATCTTTCTCAAATTAAACATCAATTTCTGGTGCTAACGTGAGTCTTTTTGATTCATTACATCTTTCTTGAGTCATTATAGAATCCAAGTAGGACATCAAAAAATTCAACTTATAAAAATTGCTTTTCGCAAATGCAAAAACCATGTAAATACTCAACAAGATTCTATATGCAACAATTGAATTATAGAAATAGTAGTTGTTTTACAATCTTTAAAATATCAATTAGGCCCATATTTTTCTTGAGAATATTTTTCTAGTTAAAAGTTTAGCGCAAGAAAAATAGAGAGAGAAGTGGGGGAAGTAGATGTGAATTAGTGGAAGTTTTCGGGAGAAGTGAATAAAAAAGGCTGCTCAGGTACTATTTTACCACTAATACCAAGATTAATCTTTACTAGTTGAAGGAGCTTTACAACACAGATAAATCATTTTTATAAAATTCTATGAAAATTCTATGTACTAGTTCTGAAAAATTATCAAAAGAATTGCCATACGTAGGGGATGTGAGTTTCTACAACCCTGTAAAATTTGAATACCAAACTCAGACGCATTTGAAAGATATAAAATTGACAAGCGCTAGTCAGTGATGAATAGTAAATTTATTATTTTCATATCTTTGAAATACCATTGATTTTGGTATTAAATTTTACAGGACTGTAGAAGTTCATATCCCCTACCTATGTTGATTTTTTAGGATTTTTTTAGAATATGTACATATAGTTTTCACAGACTTTTACTGCTAAAGGACTAAAAAACTATATGTACTAGTCTCAAAAAATTATCATACGTAGAGGATGTGAGCTTCTATAGTTTTGTAAAATTTGAATACCAAACTCGGTCACATTTGAAAGATATGAAAATGACTTGCGATTGAATTTGGTATTCAAATTTTACAGAGCCGTAGAAGCTCACATCCCCTACCTATGATTATTTCTTAAGAATTTTTCAGAACTTGTACATATAGTTCTCATAGACTTTTACTGTCAAATGACTGACCTGTGTAGGTTTTTTTCCAATTATACTGTATGATAATAATTTCTAATTTCTAGTTGTAGATGTAGTAATTTCATGTTATAAAAATAGTAATTTCTTTTAGCAGTCAATGAAATTGCTGTTTAAAAGTGATACTTATATCACTTTATTCCTCTCATCATCAGTAAGCTACTAGTGGAAACCATTTGCAAATCTGAGATACCAATAAAAAAATATAGCTAAAATAAAGAAGAAACAGATTCATGTACAAACTTCAATATGCATTAACTAGTTATGTTGACTAACGTATTAACTAGTAACAGATTCGGTAGTAATTGCACCTGTTGTTCTATAAAAAAATGTATTCATGATTTACTACCGCATTGCTATCAATCAGTACGGTGTGCTTTTTCGTCGATCGGAGCGCAGAATAGATATTCTACGCTTAGGAGTAGAATAATTCTACCGTGTGTGTATATAGGATGCTAAAATGGGGCACCATGGAGCCTAGGCTCCACGATTTCAAATGCGTGGATTCAAGTCAAATTCGGGTATATTTTTCAAAAAGTTTAGTTTTAGAGTATATACTCATCTATAACAATTCAAATAAAACACGTACCTTTGAAAAAATATACTTTAATTCAAAGGTTTTAAACGAATTTAGATTTCACGCTTTGTTGATTTATATATATGATCAGCACATACCTACAATCAAACTATCATCAAAAAAGGATCGAAACTCTAGTTTAAATTTTAGTTCAAATATATTTGAACTAATTAGTAAACTAGTTAAACTCAACATCCTAAAAATTTCAAAAACTTATGCATAAAATACATAGGAGAATATACCCATTTTGTATCTTGAAGTTCAGGCTCCATGGTGTCCCAAGTAATCATTATATATATGTATATATATTGCGAGTTGGGGACGTACATATCGACAGGGAAATTGGTAATGGCGCATACGACGCATGCATGGAACGGTAGGATGAGTGGCGGTTAGGGCTAATGGCTGCTTGAGTGCTAGCCGGTTCTAGCCTAACCGACAGTGATATACTGACAAGGATTGTCTGTTTTGTAGTAGTGCTAGTTGGAGCAGCACTGGTCATCGCAAGACTAATGGACGTTGCAGCGACTGGAGCGCTTGTAGAAGCATACAAGCTATTATAGTAGCTCTAGTCCTGGTCATTGGTCTGTTGACCATAACCTTTGAAGACCTAGCTCTAGTGGTCTTGGCGCTCTTTACTAGTGGGTTTAGCCGCTAGATCCAACCTAATCACCACATCGTTTTCTACCGTGCATATGATGAAAAAAGATAGAATTTTTATCAACTACAATATTAGCATAACGCTTTTGGTTAAGTCTATAATTTTTTACATACCTTCAGTCGTTGATTAATGAACTTTGCAGAGGCCCCGACAAGACTAGAAGGCTGGCATCGAAGGGGATTGGCTCAGAGCCTTCCTTCTTGTTCTTCAGGAGAGCACCGGTCCTTTCTTTGACTTCTTCTTCCGGTAATTCTAAAGCAAGAAATAAAAACAAATTTAGTAATGTATGTACTACAAAGTTATTGAAAGACCAAGTGGAGGCCTATCATGTTTGTGATGAGTTGTTGACAGTGTTTGAGTATGTGGTGCTCAAGATTGAGTTTGTTTACAATTGATTGTGAATTTAAAGAAATTTGAGGGCTATCAGGTCAAGGCGGCACTACTGGCTTGGGTTGATGGTAGTGCCAGCCTGTAGAGCTATCGGTCGTGGGAGCGACAGTTATTTCACAGAGAGGTGATTCTCTGCATTGGGCAAGAGTGATACTACCAACCTGTAGGTGGCGATAATTATTTTCCAGAGAGGTGTCTCTTGGGGTTGTTCAGCAGGAGTAATACTATTGACCCTAGAGGACGTTACTACCGGCATGTAGGTGTTAGTAGTTATTTTCTAGAGAGATGTCTCTCGTGGTTGTTCAAAATGAGCTATACTACCGGCCAATCAGGAGCGGTATACCGCACTTGCGGTACTACCAGCCTTTGGTTGGCGGTAGTACTAGATTTTTAGCTAATTGAAGCTTGGATTTTGTTGATTTAATTGTATATTCTTGTGAGTAGTGCTATGTGATGTGTTTCTTATCTGTATTGGTTGCAGGACTCCGGGGCTAGGTCATGATGAGGTGAAGGCGAGACCGGGACTAGGCTAGGAGAGCTGAGGTTTAGAATGGTCAAGGGATACCAGAAGATGATTAAGGTAGAAAAGTGGTTGCATGCTAAGAAGACAAGGAACCAGAGCGTGAAGCACCTATGATAGACATAGCGGCCAACGGTATGGACCGAGACTAGGCTCGGAGAGGAGTTATGGCCCAGAATGCTCAAGGAAGCCAGAGCCGTCATGGTGAAGCGGTCAAGGACACATGGCGCGCCAAGTGACTTGGGCCTGTTTGCAAGCGAGAATGGTTCGAGGAAGTCTAGACACATGAGAGGTTCGGCGGCAAGTCATTGGGCTCATGTGAAAAGCATGAAGCATGGGCGATGCTTCGAGAGAAAGTAATTGGTAATTTTCTCAATACAGATAGCTGAGGTGGTTTGGAAAACCATGATAGTTCTTTAAGTGGTTTAGGTCAAGCCAATGTGGACATGGACGCATGTTCGGGCTCGTGGAGCGAATTGGACATCAAGGTGAAGGCCGTATTGAAAAGCATGCTTGTGTTAGTGTAAAACCTGTTATGTGTATTGGATTATCGGGTTAGCCCAAGTAAATGTGGATGATATCCACATAGGTGTCCAAGTTTTAGGGTTAGGGTTGCCTCCACTATATAAGGAGATGTAGTGGGAAGTGAGGCTATAAGCCGCTAAGCTTATGATTAGGGTTTCCACAAGAATTTGGTGTTCTTGTGTGGGCGTATGAGTGCTCTTTGGAGCTTCGCCCTTAAACCCTCCTCAAAATCTAAATGCAAATCATCTCTTTGCTCAAGTTTTTAATCTTCTTCTCGTTTGGCTCTTGATCTTTTCTTTCTGTTTCTTTCTTACTTGATCCCATGCTGGCAAGGATGTATGATTGATAGATGTTTCCTCTGTATATCATCTCTTCAATCATCTAGGCATGTTTCTTCTTGATCAATCAAGTTTCTCCAAGAAACCGGTTTTTAAGTTGAGAAGGAATTTCTTGAGATAGATCTTGATCCTACTTGTTTAAGGGATCTTTTTTGAGTGTTATTGCTTTCTGTGACATATGGGAGGCCATCTAACATCATCTGAATCATCAAATCCCCACGAGCAAGCTCAGGGCAAAGTTTTGGATTTTAACCCGGTTTTAGTGCAACCATTAGTAAATTTAAAAAATGTCAAAACTTTAATGTCAATCCTTGTAATTGAAGGATGGAATAGGCTCCTGACATCCTTAGGAAGGTGCATACAAAGTTTCATGAGTTTTGGATCATTCATTCAAAAGTTACTTCAATTTTTAGATTTGAGCTCTTGCTGATTTTATTGTTTTTTTGCCCAATTTTACTGTTCACTAGTAGTACCACTCCTACATAGATGGTAATACTGGCCCTCAGGTGAAATTCTCAAAAAAAAATTCTTTTCCTTACTTCTTTTGATGTAGAGTGGTTTTGATTGGTTTCTTTGGAGAAAAATTATCGTGTGATCATTCGCTCCCTCTCTGATCGTCATTTCTGGTCTTTCAATTGGTACCAGAGCCTAATTTTGCTCTCTTTTGATCTTGACCAATCTCGAAAGCCATGGTGTTAGACAAGTATTTCACTAAGCCTCGAATCTTTTTTGCAGTTGATTATCCTTTTTGGAAATCTAGGATAGAGTCATACAACATTGCCCATGGTTTCATAATATGGTAGAAGGTGAAGCTCGCGTATGCTGTTCCTACTGATGAGAACGTCAATGTCATGAATATGACTGACGTTGAGGCGAATGCTAAGGAAAGGAACATCCTAATATAGGGGCTTAGCAACAGTGAGTATGATTGGACCTCCCACTTATGATCTACACATCAGATTTAGGTGACCCTCGATGCTTACCATGAGGGCACCACCCAAATCAAGACGGTGAGGCAAGATCAGTACAACTGTGACTACATCAAGTTCAAACAGCATGCTGGAGAGTCTTTGGACAAGTGCTTTGGTTGTGTTCACGAAGATCCTGAGCGACCTCTAAGTAGTTGGTACCACAAACCCTGACTCAGATATGCTCGACATTTTCTTACAGCACTCAATGTGTAGTTTGGGAGATGAAGGTGACCTCCATCAAGGACACTATGGACTTGTCAACCTTGACTCTTGACATGATTTATTTCCGACTCAAGACTTATGAGATTGATGTCATCTCTCACAAGATGAAGTCACAGTTGATGGCCTTGGTCACCAATCCTGCTTCTAAGAGTTCTGGTTTTTCCCTCTTCGCTCTTTGTGAGATGAATGATGATCACCTGGAGCCATTTCCAAAAAATGAGATCGCCCTCTTAGCCAGAAAGTTTTTCAAGGAATACCAGAGTGTTAGAGAGAGGAGTGGTGGATTGATCACCTACATCGAATATGGTGGCCCTAACCACATTCGAGCAAACTGCCACAAAATGGAGAACGGCAAGAACAACTACCATGATGCAATCAAGAACTACTACACTGATAAGAACTGCAACAAGAAGGTGTAGCTTGTGATCTCGCGCATGAGAAGAAGTACCACAAGTTTACAAAGAACAAGAAGCTCTTCCACCAGGTTATCGCCGCACTTAATGACATCACCCTCTCCGACACCGAGATATGGATCAATGACAATTGAGAGGATGATCTCAACAGAAGACCAAGGGCGGTGACGACTTCACTAGCATGTACTTCATGCTCAATGAGAATGGCATCAATGACACCAAGCTCTACAGCGAGTCAGATGAGGTACGTTCCTATGATGAGTTTAATGATGCATTCTGTAAGCTAGGAAGATTCTATGCTAGAGCTAGGGCTAGGTGTTCGGAGCTAGAGAAGAGGGTAGATGACTTATCACGAGAGCTAGCTTCACTTAGATCTAGTTCCTCTCGTGGCACTGATGATTATTCCTTGTATGATGCCTTACTTGTAGAGTTGAAGAACCTAAAGACATTGCATGATAGTTGCCTTCTAAGGTTGAGGTCCTTAGAGTAAAGAATGCTAGCTTGAGTGCACTGATGCTATTCATATTGATGCAAGTCTTCCTCATGCTCCTACATGTGTTTCTTGTGACAATTGACCTAAGTTGCTAACTGAGATTGGTGCTATGACTATTCACCTTAATTAAGAAGCTTTCTGTTAGAAATGAAGAACTTCAACATTTTGCTTCTAAGGAATCAGTCAGCTCACATGAGGGTTGTAGGTAACTAAAACTTGACAATGATACTTTGAATGTTAAGTGTGATGAACTTGCTAAGGACCTACTAGCTAAGTTACAAGTTGCTTGTGCTAGATGTACTGAGATTGAGGGGAACATGGGTAGAATTCATGATGAGCTTTGAAAGAAGCTAGAGTCCCAGACCTCTAGGATTAGGAATGTTAAGTGTGTTTCTTAGAAGGCTCTCAAAATTGAGGCGGTTGTGCATATAAAGAGATATGCACATGCTGTTTACTCTTTTGGTTCTGGTTTTTCATCTTCATCTTCCCCCTGTTCATTTTGTGCCTCTCTTTTAGGAATGTGGGTACCTCATGAGCACTTTTGAGAAGTTTATTGGAGGCAAGAAGAAGCTCAATCTCATCCTAGAACAGTCCAAGATTAGTAGATTCAATTAGGTTCTAGGATTTGACTACTTGGAATACGTTCAAACATATCCTCTTTCTATTATTTGTGGCTCCATGAGTGGAGAAATTGTGATTGCTCCAAGGTCTAACACCATAGTGTTTAGGTTAGCTGGTATTGGACCTTCTATCAGAAGGATGGACATCTAGCTGATTTTTGCTCTAATAGTGCCAAGATTGCACGATGTTCGTGCTCTTATGGGTATTCAGAGTCATCCCTAGACTCAGAGTGCTCCTAAAACACCTACAGCTTCTAGACAGGCTAGAGAGTTTCCTATTTTTGGACAGCATCCAGGACTCAATTTTTAGGCTATTACTTCTGGTTTTAGTCCTGGAGCTGTTCGTGGTTACAGTTTCCATCGTCCTCATGATATTCCTTATTTTTCCTATCAAGGTATGTATCAATGGTGTGAGTTTGTCTCTACTAGTAGGTGGTTTGGGCAGCGTTACTAGGATGGTCTGGCTATTGCACATCGGTGGACAAACCCAGTTCTAGCTCCCAGACCTTCTGCAGGTGGTGCTACTGGTTTTGTGAGAATTGAGCATCAGAGAGACGTTAGAGTTTAATCTTTTGATTCTTTGACTAGTACTCATGCTCATTGTGTGGCACAGTATTGGATTCCTAGATCTACACTTATTTGCCCCAATATTGAGTCATCGATTTCTCGCTTTCATTGATTTAGGTGCGTAGGGCTGGGAAGGGAGATGTTTGCATTGTAGACTCTGGTTATTGTCACCACATTACTGGACATTCTCGTTGGTTATCTTCCCTAGCGTGAGCCCCCAGTGATGAGCTAATCACCTTTGGGGATGCTTCGTCAGGTAGAGTCATCGCTAAAGGTATTGTGTGTATTAATGATAAATTATGTCTTAAGGATGTTGCCTTAGTGAGTAAACTACAATATAATTTGCTTTCTGTGTCTTAGCTTACAGATGACAATTTTGAGATAAGCTTCAAGTATAATGTTTGTAGAATTCTCGGTTCTTCGAGAGGGTTGGTTTGCAGATTTCTAGGTTTAGGAGTCTTTCATGCTGATTTTGCTGATTCTTCTTGTGATTCTCTTTCTTACCTAGTTGTTTCTGAGTCCCATGATTTCTTCTTTTGGCATAGGAGACTTGGTCACATTGGCTTTGGTTTTTTGACCCGATTTAGTAGCCATAATCTCATTCGTGGTTTGCCCAAACTCAAGATAGTCAAAGACTTTATTTGCTCTCCTTGCCAATATGGTAAGATGGTTGCTGCTTCTCATCCCTCAGTCACTATTGTGATAATTGATGCACTATGATAGCTTTTACATATGGACACAATTGGTCTAGCTAGAGTGCAGTCAGCGGGTGGGAAGTGGTATGTTCTTGTCATTGTTGATGATTTTTCGAGAAATTCTTGGATTTTTTCATAGCCTTGAAGGATTAGTCTTTTACCAATTTTAAGGGTTTCTTTCATAGGTTGTCTTTTGAGCTTCCAGGTGCCTTACAAGCTATGCACAGTGATAATAATATGGAGTTCAAGAACTTCTACTTTGAGAGCTTCTTGAAGAGTCAGGCTTAGAGCATCAGTTCTCCTCTCCATACGTCCCTCAACAAAATGGCGTAGTGGAAAAGGAAGAATAGGACCTTGTTCGAGATGGTCGAGACGAAGCTAGATGAATACAATATTCCTAGGAAGTTTTGGGTTAAGGCTATAGCTATTGCTTATCATTTGTCTAATCAAGTATTGTTGAGAGAACATTTGCATCGCACTTCTTATAAGTTGAGAAATGGGTGAAAACCTAGTGTATCTTATTTTCGTGTGTTTAGTTGTAAGTGTTTCATTTTAAAATCTGGGAACCTAGATAAGTTTGAGTCACATTCTCTTGATTGTACCTTTCTAGATTACTTGACTTCTTCTCATAGCTATAGGGTCTGGAGTTGTGAGGTGAAAAGGATCATAGAAACATGTAAGGTGACCATTGATGAGGCTAGTTTAGGAGTTAGACCTGATATATCAAGTTCATCTTCTCTCTCTGAGACCATCTTTGTAGAGGATGATGGAGATGACATTGTTTCACCTAATCCAATCCCCTCCACACCTGAGTTGCCTCCTGTTTGTATCTTTGTACCTTAGGGAGACCAGCCCTTACCTTCGGACTCCACTGCAACTAGTGACCCTACTCCTGCCCCTTCTATTCATGAGGTAGTGTCCACTTCTGCTTCTAGACTTCCTCACCACATTCCGTAGCGTCATTCACCTGAATAAATGATTGGTGATCTGTTTGAGCGTGTTACTCACTCAAAGTCTAGTCTATCTCTTTTTTGTCTCCATTCCGCCTTCATTGTTTCTTTTGAGCCAAGGATGTTTCTCATGGATTATCTGATGAGTCCTGGATCAATGCAATGCCTGAGGAACTGGAGAACTTTGAGAGAAACAAGGTCTAGCAGCTTGTTGAGCCTCCATTTGGTCATAATGTCATTAGGATCAAGTGGGTGTTCAAGAACAAGCAAAGTGAGGATGGGTTGTCATTAGGAATAAGGTTAAGCTAGTTGTATAGGGCTTCTCTCAGGTTGAGGGTCTTGACTTCAACAGGATTAAAGGCCATTAGAATTCTTCTTACATTTTTGGCATTCAAGGGCTTCAAGCTATATCAGATGGATGTCAAGAGTGCATTCCTTAATGGATATACTGAGGAAAAGGTTTATGTGAGGCAGCCCTAAGTACCCAAACCATGTCTTCAAGCTTTATAAAGCTTTATATGGATTTAAGCTGCCCCCTAGAGCTTGGGGTGAGAGGTTTAAGTTCTACTTTCTTAGCCAGGGGTTTGAGATGGGTAAGGTAGATAAGACCTTGTTCGTCAGACATGTAGATTCAGACTTTCTCCTTATCTAGATCTATGTAGATGACATTATCTTCGGTGGCTCCTCACAAGCTCTTATATCTCAATTTTTAGATGTGATGAGTATAGAGTTCGAGATTATCATAATGGGCGAGTTGAACTACTTCCTTGGCTTCCAGATCAAGCAGACTCGGGAGGATATTTTCTTGCATCAAGGTAAGTATAATAAAGACCTCCTAATATACTTCAACATGTCAGATGGAAAGCCAGTAATGACTCCTATGGCCACCACGACCATTCTTGAGCCTAGTGAGAATGGTGAACCAGTTAATCAGAAGGAGTTCTGGAGCATGATCGGCTCCCTTTTCTACCTTACTACCTCGAGGCTGGACATACGCTTTGCTGCTGTCTGTGCAGTCGATTTAAGGATTCTCCCCATGCCTCTCATCGTCACACAGTGAAGTGCATCTCCAGGTACCTTCGAGCTATCATTGACTATGGTATCTAGTAGTCTTCCTCTTCTTGTTTGTTCCTTATAGCTTTTTAGATGCATAATTTTGTAACATCCCAAAATTTGCTTTTATATCATTTTATTGTTTATTTATCCATTTTATGTTTTTTTGGAATTTATTGGATTTTTCTGGATGTATTTGAATTTACTTTAAATTAAGTATATTGGTCTTTTATTGAAAAGTATTTAAATTTATGCAAAGTTAAAATAAAGTTTTGCCAAAAATATTTTATCTGAGTTCAAAATGCTTCAAAGTATTTTTGTGTTTTTTCTGTGATTTTTCCTGATAATTTTATTGCCTGAAACAAGTTAATTGAATTTCTGTAATTGTTTTAAATCAAAAATCCTTTTTGAAAATAAATGAACAGTAACGGGCCGGCCCACTACTGTGCGGCCCAAGTAGCCCGCGTAGCCCGCTTCCACCGAAACCCTAACCCTAGGGAAGCCAACCGTTGGATTGAAATCCAACGGCTGTGCTTTCGCCGCGTCGCCGATCGCTCAGGACCGTTGGATGGACGCGCGTGGACCTTATTGGATGCAGCCACGTCGTCTCTCGTGTCACATTGAGTCCGCCGCCTTGGAGCCGTCTTCGGAGTCCGCACTGCGCACGCCTCCCCGTGCGGCTATTTAAGGCGTCGACGCGGGCGCTGATTTCCCCATCTCATGCCGCGTGTCTGCCGAAATTCTGGAGCCCTGAGCCGCCATCGTTCTCACATAGGAGCTCGCCAGAGTAGGATTTTCAAGTCGCCGAGGTTTTCTGCGTTCGCCGCCACCGTCAAGCCGTCTTTCGTCGCTTGGGCTGCAGGACCGAGTTCATCGAATCGTGCCGCGTTGGATCCCCGTCGTCTCGTCGCCAGAAGCTCGCCGGAGCGCCACGCCGTGTGTCGTCTTCTCCATCGTCGGTGAAAGGCGCCGCCGCGCCATCGTCGCAGCCTCGCGCTCGCGTTCGACTGTCGGATCTCAGGGTAAGCCGTTGGATGAAAGACGCGTGGATGAATCTGTGACCCCGCGTGTCTTAAGCCTCGAATCGAATCGTGGCCGTCGGATCTTAGCGCACGGCCCAGATTGTGCCGATCCGTGGACCAATCGCATGAAGACGCGTGGCGGTGTTGAGTTCGAAGCGCCGTGCACCGAGTCTGCGGTGGACGGGTACTGTGCTGTGGACCAGGCGTATAGACTGAGCCACGTGGAGGTCTGTGGTCGCACCATGTGTCATGATGACATCATCGTTTGCGTCAGGTGGTCCACGGGAACAGTACCCCAGTCCACGGTGAACTCGGGATTTCATGAACCCGGTCTATGCACCGAGGACACGCGTCGGTTTTGGATTGGTTCACGTGTCGCCGTTGGGAAAATAGGAGTTTTCAATATAAAAATAATTTAGTTAATTCTAATTTTCTAATTTCTGTATTTTCAGTATTTATTCAAACTTCAAAAGGCTATAACTTTTGCATTTTAACTCGAATTTGGGTGATTCAAATTTCTAAAAATTTGTAAAATTGAGATATATTTAATGGTGAATTTTATTTGATTCATGGAGTTCATTTGGTCCCTGTTTTGGTATTTATTTGCTTTTCTTCTTCGGTAGGCGTAGACGTTGAATTGTGCGACGCTTTGGAGGAAGATTCAACAACTCAAGATCAAGTTTCAGAGCAAGACCAGAACCTATTCCAAGGCAAGTGGTGCTTTGATCATGTTGAACCCATGTTTATACGAAAGCTATATTGTTTTACTTTATTGCATATTATTTCAAGTATACAACTGTTTCAATTTAAATTGAGACTTAGCTAGTATACCATTTTGATCTATATACCCTACCTTGTCATTTGTATGCTGTGATCTATTGTCACCCTAGATTGGACTACTGTAGTTGGTTAGTAATGATAATCAACATGGGATGGTTAGACCGTATTAGTTGCTTAGCCATGCCACGTCATCACATGTATTTGAATCATTGATATTTAATCTTGACTAATGGAATATGGAACAATGATGTGAACTTGTGCATCACGTGAAGTCGTACAATGAGATAGAGTTGTAGTGACGAGTCATGTCATGCAACAATGTTGAATTATTGATGGCACGCACTACAAGAAACAGAGAAAAATTCGTGGGTTTTTTAAATTCGTGGGCCCAAAAAAAACCCACGAATTTATTTATTTAAATTCGTCGGTTTGTATAAAACCCACGTTTTTATTTAAATTCGTGGGCCAAAATGAAACCCACGAATTTAATCATTTAAATTCGTGCGCCAGAACTAACCCACGAATTTAAACATTTAAATTTGTGTGCCAAAAAATTACCCACAAATTTAAAAATTTAAATTCGTGGGCCAACAAACACCCACGAATTTAAATTTTTAAATTCGTGGGCCCACCTTACCCACGAATTTATCCCGGGCAAAAAAACCCTAAGGCTCGCACGAGCCCAGCCGAGAGACACTGCCTCATCCCCACGCCCGTGGCGTGCCGCTTCGTGCCTGCCCCCCTCGTGCCGCTGCCCTGCCCGCTCGCCGCCGCGCCGTGGCCTTGCCGCCGCCGCCTGCGGCCGCGCGCTCCACTCGGCGCGCCCCCTGTGCGCATTGCCCGCTCGGCCGCTTAAGAACCCAGGCCGGCGGTCACCGCCGTCGCCCCTTCACTATGCGGGCCACTCGCCCGCGCGCCTCGCCCGGTCGCCACGTCGCGCGCCGCCGCCGCCCGCCCACTTCATCGCCGCGCCGGGGCCGGCCAGCCGCCCTCCCCGCCCGCAACCACAGCGAACCTCCCGCCACGCTGCCCCGCCGCACGCCGCCGCCCGGTTGCCGCCCGGCCATGCTGCGCCCGACCTCGCCGCCGCCTCGCGGCCGCCCGCCGTAGTCGTGCCGCCCGCCACCCGCCGTCGCTTCGCGCCGCCCGCTTTTGCGCGCCGCTGCGCCGCCGCCCTCCCGCCCGACGCGCCGCCGGCCGGCCGTATACGCCCAGATCGCTTCGCCGCGCCGCCCGCTTCGCTGGCCCGACCACGCAGCTTCGCCATGACGCCGCCCAGAAGCCGCCCGGCCGCCTGCCGCGCCGCGCCTGTGCCCCTCGCCCGTGCCACGCACCGCTTCGCCGGCCGCCGAGACGCCGCCCTTCGCCCGACGGCCGGCACCCCACCCGCTTTGCCGTTCGCCACGCGCCGCCTCCACCCGCGCCTTTGTCGCCGCCGCGCCACCGCAGCGCCATCGCTGGCGCCGCCCGCCAGTGCCGCCTGCGTCATTGGCGCCACCCGCCCTCCCGGACCTCGCGACGCCCCACCGGCGTTGGAGAAGGTATATTCGTCTCTTTTATATTCGTTTAAAGTTATTTCATCTCATTTTATATTATTTGCATATGATATATATATTTTTATTTTCTCTGCCATTGTATATAACGTTAGAGTTTAGGTTTGTGTCGAGCGATAGAGAGCATAGGCGTCACCGTTCGGGAGCAGTGCATCTCACATTTGCTTGTGAGGTGCGCGGTTCCGGAATTGTCTCAGCGTATTTTGGACAACCCGAGAATGTTGGTTGTTGCATAGGGCCTGTGACGTGCGAGCGATCCGAACGTGATTTCGGCCACATAACCCTGTTGTTCTCCGACGCACCAGCATCAGGCGTGCGTTTGGAGAACAGAGGGGTTATGCTGCCAAAATTTCGTTCGGTTCAGTAGCACGCGATCACAGCCGCATGCAATAGCCTCCATTCTTGGGTGGGTTTAGGACAAATCTTTCCTAATAGGGTTGTCTTTGTCACCTAAGCCCGATCAGACGTTGACATTGTTTCATTTGTTTAGCTTTGATAATGGGTGACGATCGAAGGGCGATTTATGACGGATGGAGGAGTGATGGGGGGCACTCAAGGGAATGGGGGCAGATCACGGATGCTTTCTTGAAGCAAGCATTACTGGAGGAGTGAATATGTGTATTGCCCATGTACCTCTGCGAGAATAACAGCTACTACAGAAGGATATAGTGCAAGATCACATTTGCAAAACGGGTTCATGCCTAACTATTTGGTGTGGCACCATCATGGAGAGGCCACAGGCGAGGCTATCGAGACGGAAGAGATCTTGGACCATGTGGAGGATCACGACGGATGGAAGACATGCTAGATGATCTTGGCGAGGGAATTTGAATTTAACTCGGGGAGGGTCACAACCGAGGAGGTTAAGGAATTCTATAGGCTACTTGACGCCTCCGGACGAAGTTGCATGACTTGACCAATGTGACCGCTCTGCTGCGGCGGTTACACGCTTATGTCGATGAAGTCGAAGTTCAACTTTTCGAACAAATGCTTCAACGCTTTGCTTGAACTAATGAATGATGTCCTTCGCTAACCACAAGATGCCAAAGGATTTGTACCAATCGAAAAAGTTGATGGCCGGCCTCGGGATGAATTACCGTAAGATTGATGTGCGAGAATAATTGCATGCTTTGTTACGGAAGGATCATGACAACGATACCCATTGTATGCATTGCGGTAAGTGTGATTCGTTGAGGTGGTAGATGAGGAAGGGTATCGGCGACTACGGTCGCGACTAATGACTTCGATACATGCCGATCACGGATAGGCTTAAGCGGTGTACATGTCAAAAGAAACGATGAAACATATGCGATGGCACAAAGAAGGTAAACGTGATGACCAAGACCGGATATGATGGTCCATCCGTCGATGGCGAGGCATGGCAGGCATTGGACCGATTCGATCCTGCATTTGCAAGCGACCCTAGGAGGTGTCTGTCTTGGTGTCCATCTTTGAGAGCCCTTGGCGGTACTACTACCCGGCATGGTTGAGTCAGCAGGAAAGATTTATGCCCACAACTGGAAGCCTTGGGCGTTGAAGGAGAACGGGAAGGAGGCGAAGACAACCAAACATGTCGAGGCGCATGTGGGCAAGCTTCGGGTGAGTTTGCGTTATGTATTTACTCTATTTGAGTATTGCTTTAAATGAAAGTACAATTTGACAAAGGTGTGATTATATGCGGAGAGGTTCCGCCTTGAGAACGAAGACGACATAACGCTTTGAAGAAGGCCAAAAGCGTCTTCAAGTGGTGGCACAAAAGGTTGTCGGAGATTCATTCAAGAATGCACGCATTCAAGCCATCATCAATTTTACAAGAGGGTGAAGAAGGTGAACATGAGAAGAGGACCGAGGCGAGGAGGATACACTGACAGAACAAGAGTATCTCCGAGCTCGGTCGATTGGATAATGAAGGACATGGAGGCTTGGAGGTGGATGTCTGCGATCGGGGGGTGGAGGATTTTCAAGAAAATCAAATAGAAATCGAGGAAATGGAAGAAGTAGATTGGGGAAGCACAAGTTAGTATGAGACGGACACATTGGCCTAGAGCAACGCATGGTTAGTATCGGTATTATAATTGTTAGTGAATTTGTCACTATGTTTATAACTTTGCATCGTAGGAGGTGAAAGTGGGAGTACTCCCACTTTTGTGGAAGTTTACATCCGGGGCACCAAGGCGAGGATCCACGAACCGGATGTGTTGTGCGACGACGGGCTAGTGAGAGGATGGTAAGTATAAATGACACAATATGTTTTGTGCAAATTTACATCCAGGAGCACCAAAATGCTGTTTTGTAGGCGTCATATTCAGAATAAATGACACAACGTCATGGGCCGGAGGTTGATTGGAGGGCCACACCGGTCGATGTGGAAGCGTTGTACCACACTGGAGGGGGCCTAAAGCATGGGAGGTTCGTTAATAAAACAGATTTTATTTGTTTTCGCCTACTAAGGAAAAAATTGCATGGTCACATTTCAGTATATATCGTTTGTAGGTGGGCCATGGGGGATGGAGTTGTGGAATGCGATCGTCCTCCACGAGGCTCGGTTTCCTCACAGGGGAGTGCTCGCTCGTCGAGGTCCGCACGTGAAGCACAAGCGCACGAGGAGGCTCGTGAAGCGAGAGGAGGCTCGTCAGCGAGAAGAGTCTCGTCAAGCACGAGAGGAAGCTCGCAGGAAGAAGAAGACTCAGAATACATGAAAATGTATCTGCAGGTACAATCTCAACTTTGAACAAAACGCTCAAGTTTACATTTGTGATTAAAATCTAACAAACAATCTATATGCAGCAACTGTCACAATCTCTTGGACCTAACGTGCCAGTGTTTTGCCCTCCTGTTCCACAGGTAAAGATACTTGAGTTCATTACTCTTTAATTCACTTAGCTCGTAAAATCACGAATTCACAAACTGAACTATTATGTCATAGGGCTCCCAGCCACCTTTGTTCTACATGTTTTCTCCGCACATGCAGCCACCACCACAAGGAGAAGCATCACAGGGTGCTCAGCCTCCCCCGGCGTCCTTCATAAACCCTACGGGATGCAGGCACCACCCCTAGGAGATGCACCTCAGGTTATATGATATTCTCATGCATTCTTTATTTTCAAAAAACTCTATTATGTGTACTTCATATCACAAACTATGATCCACAGAGCTCCCAGCCTCCTCCTCCTTTCTACATGTTCAATCCACAGATGCACCACCTTCTACAGAGAGGCACCACGTGTAAAGACGGATCAGTTCAATTAGTAATTTAAAATTTGAATGAATGATTTATATGTGGCATGATGTACTGTCTATGCCTTACAGGGCTCCCACCTCCAAACCCGTTCTACATGTACCCACCACCTATGCCAAGCCAAGGAATGCCTATGTACTTCAACCCGTGGGCCTGCAGGCCACCTTAGACGACACCACATGTATGGATGTCGAAAATATTATAAGTTTGCGACACGAGCTAAGTTTGTCAATTCTTGTACAAATTGCCGTTTTGGATGTGTGATTGATTATGTAAGGATCTGCTAGAATGTCTCCTTCGGTTTGAGAGATTGGTGTATATATTATAAGCGCAAATGTTTCTTTGTCTCACGAGTGGATGTCCTATTTACTAGAGAGGTCATGCGAAATTTTGTACATTTCAATGACTTAGTTTTAAGCGGTTTGAAAGAGTTGAAAGGTTGGTTTCGGTCTTTTAGTAGAGGTAGTAGGTTTGGTGTCTCGTTTGTTAATTTTTCGTTAGCTTGAACTTTGTTGTGGAGTTTGATGACTTGGTGAGCTACCCCCCATCCCTTCCTTTCTCTTGCTCAAATTTAGGAACATATGCTTAGTAGGAACTTTAGTTCATTCTTTGAATATGAGATTACATATGCTTCATTGAATAGGAGATTACGTGCAATGGATGGACATATACATCCGTAGGAAATCTAGTTCATTCTTTTAGTATATATCAATCTTAGTAATCTGTTGCAAAAGTGATAATTTTTGTTGAAATGCACAAGTGAGTCGATTTTAGGATATTTAGGCAACTCTTTCTTAAACCTTGCACAAATCATCTCAATGTTCATACTTGGAAAGGTTAACTTGTGTGCTTATGAAAGTTCATTCTTTGTGCTCCTGTAGATAAGTGATGGTTTACCAAATTATGAACCCATTACGTGCCATTTGATTTTTTCTTTCTGTCAATAACTTTTTGATTTCGAACCTTATATTGTGCTGACTTCTTGGAATTGAAAAGTTATCTTGGCCTTATATTGTGTTGAATTAAATAATTTTATTTGTAATCTTGGCCTTATGTTAATACTAGAGAGTATTACTTTGATACTTCATTGAATATGAGATTGATGTTCATATGATTATTGCAAAGATATCTTGACTAGCTCAGACGTGTAGTTCTTATATATAGTATCTATTCTTGTTTAGCTTGACTGTCATATTGATATTCTCATATTGTGTCTTGGTTGAATAGTACTATTGATATTCTCATATTGACATTCATGTGAATCAAAGATAATGTTACTTGTAGCACAACCTAAGTTAATCTTGAACTTGCGGTGTTTCTAGGTCACGCCCTCCAGACGTTCTAACGACGACATCATAGAAGACATCTTCAACAGTGCCGACGGTGGTGGTAGCGCCCACAACTCCAACAACCCCGAGGCATGAATTCCATTGTGAGCTCGATTGGTGTATAACTGTTGTACTTTATAACTTGTTGTGATGGATACGTTGTGATCGACTTATTGTGATGGACTTATTTTAATGGACTGTGGATTGTATCTATTGTGGTTGTAATGTGTTGTACGTCATTGCGTAGTTTACAAATTGCCGTTGGATGTGTGATTGGATTATCTAAGGATCTGCTAGAATGTCTCCTTTTGGTTTGAGAGATTGATATATATTATAAGCGCAAATGTTTTTTGTCACGAGTGGATGTCCTATTTACAAGAGAGGTCATGCCGAAATTTTGTACATTTCGGAGACTTAGTTTTAAGCCGGTTTTGAAGAGTTAAAAGGTTGGTTTCAGTATTTTAGTACTGGTAATAGGTTTGGTGTCTCGTTTGTTAATTATTCGTTCGCTTCAACTTCATTGTGTAGTTTGTCTTTTGTGTTACAGTTTCTGATCAGATTTGAACAAAATAGATGATCTTATTTATTCTTCGCTTAGCAATTTTTAGTTTCAATTTTCTTTTTGCCTTTTCTTTTCTTCTTTAGTTGTTATATGTATTGAGTGCGATACATATATATATAAAAATACATACATTTGGATATATATACATATATGTATTGAGTGCGATACATATATATATATATAAATACATACATTTGGATATATATACATTTTTTTTTGTAAAAATGATAGTTAAATTCGTGGGTTTAATAAACCCACGAATTTAATCTGATAAATTCGTGGGTTTTTTAGCCCACGAATTTAATCTGTTAAATTCGTGGGTTTATTAAACCCACGAATTTAATCTGTTTAAATTCGTGGGTTTTTTAAACCCACGAATTTAACTTAGAAACCCAATTAAATTCGTGGGCTTAGTAGAAACCCATGAATTTAACTTAAATTGTATGCACTAATGAATTTAATTAATTAATTTCGTCGAGTTAAATTCGTGAACTAAATTCGACGGTTTGCTCACGAATTTAAGTTAAATTCGTGGGTTTTTGGCCCACGAATTTTTCCCTGATTCTTGTAGTGACGTGGTGCTTGGTAATCAACTTGGGTGATAATCATTTAGATTGGGGCAAGTGACAAGGGGCGAGTATGCCAAGGTGGGCCCAATGCGCAAAGGGTATTTGGATGTCTTGCCCTGATCACTCTAAGGACTTAACCTTGCAAGCCTTTGACCTGATTCAATCATGCAACCACATGTCTGGTATGGGCCAGCCTAGCTGATTAATTTGCAATGTCTTAACTTTGGTATTATCTTGGCCGGTGTGAGTTCCCGAGTTATGGAGTAATTCACATGGTGCAAGAGAGGGGCCTTGGATGTGGTAACCAGTCCCACCAGTGTTGAAACCTTAGCAGGTGGTATCGGGTTAAGTCAGAGCATTGTAAAGGTTTTGTCATGATTTCTCCGCCGACACACCAAAGGAAGTGTGTTAACCTGGAAGGCACCAATAGACGATCATGTCATGTGGGTAAAGTGCATAACCTCTGTAGAGTGTAAACCTATTCGAATAGCCGTGCTCGCGGTATTGAGCAATGCTCGGGAATTACAGTTAAGGGTTAGTTTAATTAAATGGAAAACTTGGTTGGGATGGCGAGATTGCCATATGGAAGGTTGGAATTTGTCTCAGGATTGGAAACTTGGTTTACTTGAGAAATGCTGAACCTATCTATTACTGATATTTATTTTACAGTCTTTGCAATCTATTTATTGTATTTATTCATAAATGCTGCTTTGTTGCAAAATAGCCATGATAGCCTATCCTTTGGAATAAGCCTTGCATATAGCTATGTTAGAATTGCATTCTGTGCACAACTTGTTGAGTGCTTTATGTACTCACCCTTGCCAACAATAACATCACCAGTTGAAGAGTCTACATCAATGCTGGAGGAAAGATTCCAGGAGGAGACGAATGTTTAGGGCGCAAGCCTTGTCAATTGCCTGTGGTATACTAAGGGGTTGTCTACGTTTTCATTCCACTGCAGTTTAATATGTTGTTCAGCCTTGCGAGGCGTAGTCATGTAAGTTGACCATAAGGTCATTCAACTAGTAGTATATATCATATGATGTCTTTCATAATATTTTCGCTATGTATGATTGTGATATTTACTGATGTTGAGCCTGTGTGCACTAGCGTGATCCTGGACTAGTGCGGTATACACAGAGGGTCCGGATTTGTATATTTGGGTCTCGACAAATTTGTTGGCTATAGGATAGATAGGAAGAGAACTCTGGCACTTGCCAATTCATTGGCACTTCTCTTGTTTCTTGGTATTCTAGCCTCTAGGAAGCAGTCCAAGTTGCATAGTCTACCGCTAAAGTCGAGTACATTACAACCGTTAATTGTTGTAGTAAGGTACTTTGGATGGGATCGACCTTGCAGGACTTGGGTTGGCCATAGATAGTATTCCACTTTACTGTGACAACTCTTCTACCATTCATATAGCCAAAAACCCAGTGCAACACTCTAGGATCAAGTATATTTACATTAGATATCACTTCCTTAGAGACCATGTGTAGAAGGGTGATATAGTGCTCCAGTTTGTGGACAATGACCACCAGATAGCATACATTTTCACCAAACCTTTGGATAGTTCTAGGTTTGTTTCCTTCAGGGGAAAGTTTGGAGTCATGTGTCCTTACGGTATTTCTTGAGGGGGAATTGGTTTTGTATATTATAAAATACTATATACATTTACTTCCAGTATTTTCTTTCTTTTGCATCTTGTGGGTGTCTTTGGGCTTTGCTTTTGGAGTATTGAGTTCACTTCACTTAGACTTCTGGCATGCTTGGCATGAACCTCTCTTCTCATGCTATAGGATGCTATCTTGCACAATTAGCTATTCACTCTTCTCTCTAGACTGAGTTCCCTCTTAGTTTTATAGGTCTAGGAGGTGTTGGGCCCCTTGGGTAGACATGATCTATGTGTACTCTCTAGCTTGAGTTTGTAGAGTTAGATTTCCTATGTTAGTCATATGAGGAAGATGACAGCGAGTCTGAGCTATAGCATTCTATATCATCTTTTCTATGCTCTATAGCCACCCAGCTTGCAGTTTCTTGGCTTCCTCTCCTTATTCTGTGTTTCTGGTTTTTGTGAAATTCATTTGGAAGTATTTTATACTTAATTCTGTTAATAATTGAACTTGAACCATAATTTATGCTTAAAATTGATTCTCTTGTTGAGGGGGAGTTTCAGAAGCTTTTCATATATTGCATATAGACTTCATTTTTCGTTTTAATGAACTTTGTCTATTATGCAAATGGGCCGTTATTTATGCTATGCACCTTGCTACTCTTCTGAAGATCATTGCTAGCTTAGCCATGTCTAAGTTCATTTTGCTTCATTATACTAAGCTTGCTAAAAATAAAAATTGAGCTTTAATGAAAAGCTTGTTGAAACTTGTAGTTTCTACTTGCTATATTTCTTCACTAAGTGCATATACCATGCTATGAGAAATTCTAGATTTCTATTAGAGTCCCAAGAGCAGCTTGGGTGACACTAGGTTGTTGCATTCTAGAATCCTTTAGTTGCTCATGGATGTAAAGTACTAAAATGAATAAAACTGACTAGTGTGTACTACAATTGAACTCAACACTCTACATTCATGAGACTGGTTCCATTGCACTTAAGATGAACTTGAAATATATTGTGTATGAACAAGACCATTTTTTAAGAGTTCTTCTTGAGATGGTCGACTATGGCATGAGCCAATCAAAATGAAAAATATAATTAAAAATAAAATGAGGAAGAGAGTGAAGCTTAGGAGGCCTTTGTCGATGGCACCTAATCGGGGATGCACTTTGCTAGGATAACCTCTTCACACCCTGCTGTATGCGTTAAAATAAAAAAATTACATTAGAACATTAAAGATGATTGAGCACGAATGATCTTTTAAGCACATCTACCTTCCAAAAAGTATTGACTAGGTTGAACTCTAGGATATCCATTTGATCCATTGTGTGGCTATATTTCTAGTTTGGAGGTTATACTAAGTGTTGCACTTGTTGAAATCATGCAAAAACAACATAGTCTTGTTTGTGCTTGCTAGCAAGGATATTAAAATATGCACTTGGACATGTCTTAGATTAGCATAATTTGAATTTGAGTAGCTTGGTGTCATACTTTGTATTTGTGATCACTTGGATAATTTTCAAAGCTTTTTTAGGATGCATTTCATGCATACATGTTGAAAAGGGCAGAAAATGCTCTCTTGATGTCTATATTGACAAAAGGGGGAGAAAATATAAAAAATACATCGTTAAAGGGGGAGAAATGTGAATGCATCTTGTTTCTTATGATCATGGTGAAAAATTTCTCTATCTTAGTATCATAAGCAAAATTGAGCTTTTGGGAGATTTCTTGGATTTTTAGAGGCTTTGTGAAAAACTTGTTCTTTTTCTTGGTTTGCTCTAAAAATTTTCTAACCAATTTGGTCATAGTCTTCTTTCTCTTGGTTTGGACCAAGTGAGGCTTTGAAATTAAATTACTTTCTTCTTTTGCTTTCAAACTCAAATTTGTGCCTTTTATGGCGTTTGTCAATATACTCATCAAGGGAGGGATTGAAAGGCCATGTCGAGGCCTATCCATATTTGTGATGAGTTATTGATAGTGCTTGAGCATGTGGTGCTCAAGGATGAGTTTGTTTTGAATGCAATCATGAATTTGTTTAATAAGAAGGGTTTTACCGACCCTGGGGGCGGTACTAATAACCTGTAGGTGACGGTAGTTATTTTCTAGAGAGGTGTCTCTCAGGGTTGTTCAGCAGGAGCGGTACTACCGACTAATCTGGAGCAGTAGCTCCAGACTTATGGTACTACCAGCCTCTGGTTGGTGGTAGTACCAGGTTTTCAGCGAATTGAAATTTGAATTTTGTTGATTTAATTGCATATTATTGTGAGTAGTCTTATGTGATGTGTTTCTTGTCTGTGGGTTGTAGGACTTTGGGGCTATGTCATGGTGAGGCGAAGGTGAGACAGACTATGCTAGGAGAGCTAAGGTCCAGAATGATCAAGGGACGCCGAAAAAGGGCTGAGGGCTAGAAGTGGTTGCGTGCCGGGAAGACTAGGAACTGGAGCGTGAAGCACTAGAGATGGACATGTCAGGCAATGGTATAGACCGGTACTAGGCTCAAGGAGGAGTCAAGGTCTAGAACGATCAAGGAAGCTGAAGCCGTCATGGTGAAGTGGTCAAGGGCACATGGCGTGTCAAGTGACTTGGACCCGTTTGCAAGCGATGACAGTTTGGGGGAGTCTAGATGCTTGAGAGACTTGGCGGCAAGTCATTGGGGCCACGTGGAATGTGCGAAGCATGGGCGATGCTTCGAGAGGAAGGAAGATCGGTCTTAGGGTAATTGGTAATTTGCTCAATACCGGCGGCTGAGGCTGTATGGAAAACCACCGCGGTGGCCTTAGTGCTTTTGGTCAAGCCAAAGTGGACACGAATGCAAATTGGGGATCGTGGAGCGAATTCGACATCATGGTGAAGGCCGCCTGGAAATGCATGCTGGTGTAAGTGTAAAACCCGTTTTGTGTGTTGGGTTATCGAGTTAGCCCATGTAAATGTAGATGGTATCCACATAGGTGTCCAAGTTTTAGGATTAGGGTTGTCTCCACTATATAAGGAGATGTAGTGGGAGGTGAGGCTCTATATGCCACTAAGCCTAGGATTAGGGTTTCCACAAGATTTTGGTATTCTTGTGTGGGTGTGTGAGTGCTCCTTGAGAGTTTTGACTTTAGGTGAGTGGATTTGTAAACACTCATCATGATCTGAATGTAAATTATCACTTTGCTCAAGCTTTTGCCACAAATTTTTAATCTTCTTCTTGCTTGGCTCTTTATCTTTTCTTGTGGTTTCTATCTTGCTTGATCTCGTGCCCTCAAGGATGTATAATTGATAGATTTATCCTCTATAGATCATCTCCTCAATTATCTAGGCAAATTTCTTCTTGATCAACCAAGTTTCTCCAAGAAACCAATTTTTGAGTTGAGAAGACAATTCTTAAGGTAGATCTTTGAACTCAGTTCAAAGTTTTGGATTTTGACCCGATTTTGGTGCAACCTTCATTAAATTTGAAAAGGTCATAACTTTGACATCAATCCTTATGATTGAAGGTTAGAATAGGTCCCTAACATCCTTAGGAAGGTGCATACAAAGTTTCACAAGTTTTGGATCATCTAATCAAAAGTTACTTCATTTTTTGGATTTGAACTCATGCTGATTTTACCGTTTATTCACCGGATTTTACTATTCAATGATGGTACCGCTCCTACATAGGCAATAGTACCGGCCCTCGGGTGAAATTATCCAAAAATTTGCTTTTCCACACTTATTAGATGTAGAGAGGTTTTGGTTGGTTTCTTTGGAGAAAATTGTTGTGTGTCATTCACCCTTTCTGGTCCTTCAATTAAACATTGCTTCAAAAAATTTTGGGAGTAAACACATACCTCCAGGACCATATTTGGTCGTATCATTAATTATCCCCTTCAAGCATACAGGCATAGCAGACTCTTTTCTCGAGGGGACTAAATCTTCATTGGATAAAATCATAGATGATTCTTCGACCAGTTAGCCCGGTTGCCACGAGAGAGACAATTGCATCGACCAGTCTTTTCTCTTCGGCTGTCAGCTTTAAGTAAGCCTTCTTGTTTTTTGCATCTTGTATTGATCATGTTGGAGGAAGACTTCTAGGATACTTCAAGTGGCTACCTTTAGGAAGTTCGGAGTAACATTACTCCTTCTGATATCCACTTCATGTATCTTTGATTGGAATTGGGGATATTTTATGTCCATTTGGTATTGGAGCTTGAAGTACATGCTACCACAATTCCCTATACCTCTATTGTTGTGAGTAAATTGATAGAAATGGCAAAAAAAGTCAAACAAAGGGGGAATATCAAGGAAAGCTTCGTAAATATGTGAATAGACATTAAGTATCAAAATAGAATTTGGCCCAAGGTGAAATAATTATATCCCAAAGTGATCTAGAATATATGCTAGGAACTCACTCTTGGCAAAAACGTAATTTCATAAAGGATGTGAAAAGAATGTTCCAACCTTCTTGTGGAATCGAAGCTATTTGATTGCCGCAAGGAGTACATCTGGTCAAAGCCATAGGCGAAAGAAGGCCTTGATTCTTAGCTCCTTGATTTTACTCTGTGTATAAGTTTATTTGCCTAGAATCTCCATGGTCGAAATCGGAAGAAGCTTAGAAACAGAACTGGAGATGAAGAACTCGAAGGTAATTAAGATGCTTGTTGATAAAGACTACAATGTAGGTAGGGTAAAAGTGAGGCTATAAGGACTGAGCCTTTTTAATTATATCACTTTTTTACTACAAACTGCTCACCGACTTAATGCAAATTTTGGGTATGACTACCAAGAAAACGGATGCTTTTCATTTCTTCTATATTTTCTTTAATAATTAGAATAATTGCAAAAGACAAAAGTCTTCTTAAGACGCAATTCGAGGCAAGAAAGCATTAAAATTTTACCTAAGTCTTGGGGGCTAGCTCATAAGGATTCTTAACGAGGTCAACATTTTATGGTCATAGTCTCTCCAAAGAGTAGGCCCACATATTTGGGACGCGCTTAACATAACAGTTATATCTACAGCCAAAATTCAAAGGAAGCATTAACCGCATTAGTAATAAATTGGTCAGAAGCTAATGGCGTACCAGCTATATAACCAAGAGATGACTAGTCTTAGGCAATAACAACCAGTTGCATTGTTTTACAAGCCCAGACTAGATAAATTGGTCCTGAGACATAGCAGTGAAGAGGAACGCGGTATGCTACGCTAGCACATAAAAAAAATCTACCGCGTAACCAGAAAGCTACTCGCAAGAAGGGGATCATAGATAAGATTACCACTAGACGCGCAGTTGCGGAATCCTTCGCGCGTCGATGTAGTGGATCGTCCTCGCCGCAGTCGTTGCATCGATGTAGTGGATCGTCCTCCCACGCTGCAGTCGCAGCAGCGTCACCGCAGTAGTCCGCACGTCCAGAGATGGAACGCCGTGCGTCGGTATGCAAGCACCTAGTCGCTCGGCAGGGGCAGCGAGAGGAGGAGGCTAGGGTTTCGAGTGAATCACTCCTAAACCGTGGAAAAGCACACCCTACGCCCTCCCTCCTCCCCTCCTTATATAGCCACGATATGAAACCCTAAACTAGGGCCCACTAGCATGCTAAGCCCACGAGGTTCATTAATTACGGATCCAATCCAAATTAATGCGTCCCAGCCCATTAAATGTGTGACCCTGCAGGTTCACGTACGTTTGGACATGGATTCGGAAAACTCCTTTTCAATCCAATAGTTGGTAGCGGCTTCTTGCAAAGTATGCCAACTCCCAAACATACTATGATCAAATCGAACAGAACTTATCAAAAGTACTCATGTAATAATCCCTTTGCCAAGTATATGAAGATTGATCTCAAGGCGAGAAGCATGTCATCCTTTGATTATTCAATCCATCTCTCGTATCCGTGATATATTAATAAGTTGTGATTGACTCCTCAATCACGGCATGGCCATGCACTTTCTTAATCATATTACTCGAGTGGCCTTGTCATATATCTCTGCTTCATTGGAGTGGCAAATTCCATCTTGACTGCCATCGCCTCTCGCACGCTTCATAGTAAACATGAAAGCTACCTTTATAACTATCCGGTTAGGAAGTAGTGTTTGATAGCCCCAAGGAAAACTATTACACATGTAGGGAATATGACAATCTCAGGTCTAAGGATCATACATCTACTAGGTATGAGATACACTGATGACACATAAGAATGAAACATTCTCGCAGTGTCCCATTATGGTCTATCTAACCCATGTTTTTCAACATGCGTCCACAATGTATAGATGATATCTCCATATCCCATGATCTATGAAGCATGATCATCGATCACTACATGTGCTGATCTATTCATCGTTGTCCTATATGATGATATCCGATCAGAGATATTTATCGAATTACATCATTAAGTAAAGAGCTTCATAAGCAAGTCACATACTTGTTGATCAATACAATGATATACATTCATTGGACCAATAATCATATTATTATTCATAAACATAGTCATGTTACAATCATCTAAATGATTGCCTCAAGGGCATAACACTAACAATCTCCCACTTGCACTTGAGTCAATCAATTAAGTATCTAATACCAATAGACCTTGTGTGCGCCTCATGCTTAGGCTGTGGCACTGGCTTTATCAACGGATCGGCCACATTGGCTTCCGTATGTACTTTGCATATTCTCATGTCACCTCTATCCACAATCTCATGAATAAGGTGAAAGCGATGGAGTATGTGTTTAGACTTTTGATGTGATCTAGGCTCTTTTGCTTGTGCAATGGCACCACTATTATCACAATAGATATCCATTGGACTAAGGCACTAGCGACCACACCAAGCTCTGTGATAAACTTCTTAATCCACACAGCTTCCTTTGCGGCCTCTGAAGCCGCAATGTACTCCACTTCTGTCGTAGAGTCGGCCACCGTGTTTTGCTTGGAACTCTTCCAGCTTACTGCTCCTCCATTAAGTGTAAACACAAACCCGGATTGCGATCGAAAATCATCTTTGTCAGTTTGGAAGCTTGCATCGATGTAACCCTTTGCAACCAGATTTTCCTCACCTCCAAAAACAAGGAACATACCCTTAATTCTTCTCAAGTACTTCAGGATATTTTTTACGGCTATCCAATGACCATCACCAAGATCCGCTTGGTATCTACTCGTGACACTTAGAGTATATGAGACATCTGGGCGTGTACAAATCATGGCATATATAATAGACCCAATAGCTGAAGCATATGGAATCTTGCTCATCCTGTCTCGCTCATCAGATGTCGAAGGACACTGATTCTTGCAGAGACTGATGCCATGTGACATTGGCATGAAACCTCTCTTAGATTCATGCATATTAAACCTTTTCAATATCTTGTTAATGTACGTTTCCTGACAATCCAATTAACCTTTTTGATCTATCTCTATAGATTTTTATGCCCAAGATATAGCATGCTTCTCCTAAGTCCTTCATTGAGAAACTCCTTTTCAATGAAGTCTTAACATCTTCAAGCATAAGAATGTCATTCCCGATCAATAATATGTCATCCACATACAAAATCAGAAATACAAGTGCGCTCCCACTAGCCTTCTTGTAAACACAAGGCTCTTCTTCATTTTTGATAAAGTCAAAACCTTTGACTACTTCATCAAAACGAATGTTCCAACTCCGAGATGCTTGCTTTAACCCATAAATGGATCTTTGAAGCTTGCATACCCTTTTAGCATATTTAGGATCAACAAAACCTTCAAGTTGTATCATGTATACATCCTCGTAAAGATTCCCATTAAGGAAGGTCGTTTTGACATCCATCCGCCATATTTCATAATCAAAATATGCAGCAATAGCTAAAATGATCCGGACGAGACTTGAGCATGGCTACCGTGAGAAAGTTTCATCATAGTCAACTCCTTGAACTTGTTTGAAACCCTTTGCCACCAACCGTGCCTTATAGATCCGAATATTTCCATCTACGTCTATCTTTTCTTGAAAACCCATTTGCACTCAATGGTTTTTACACCATCAGGAGAGTCGACCAAGTTCCAAACTTGATTGTCATGCATGGATTGAATTTCGGATCTCATGGCTTCAAGCCATTTTTCGGAGTTTGGGTCCATCATTGCTTCTTCATAAGTCGTGGGCTCATCACTGTCCAACAATAATTTGTCATTCCTATATCTTATAGGTACATGACGTGGCCTCCCCGACTTACATGGGGCTGGAGTCTCTTCCACAGGTTGTACAACACTTTGTACATCTTGTGAAGGTTCAGTGGTAGCTTGAACATATTCATGTGATTCTCGAACTTCATCAAGATACACATCACTCCTACTGACTTCTTTTGAAAGAAACTCTTTCTCCAAAAAGACACCATTTCGAGCAACAAAACTTTGTTCTCGTTTCTTTGTAAAAGTAATATCCTTTTGTTTCTTTAGGATACCCCACAAAAAGCTTTTTCTCATTTAGGTGCGAGTTTATCCGATTGTAAACGTTTTACATAAGCCTCACATCCCCATACCTTGAGAAATGACAACATGGGTCTTCTCCGGTCCATATCTCATATGGCGTCTTCTCAACGGATTTTGATGGGACCCTATTCAAAGTGAACGCAATTGTCTCTAGAGCGAAACCCCGAAGGATAATGGCGATCTGTTTGGTCGATCATTGACCGAACCATATCTAATAAAGTTCGGTTACGCTGTTCGACACGCCATTCCATTGAGGCGCTCTGGCGGAGTAAGTTGCGAACAATTCCACATTGCTTTAGATGATCACCAAACTCTTGGCTCAAGTATTCGCCACCACGATCGGATCGTAAGTGTTTTATTGTTTTGCCAAGTTGATTTTGTACTTCATTCTGAAACTCTTTGAACCTTTCTAAAGTTTCAGATTTATGCCTCATTAAATAGATATATCCATATCTATCAAGTCATCGGTAAAAGTTACAGCATCTCAAACCCACCCCTAGCAAATGAGCTCATTGGTCCACATACATCCTGTATGTACTAGGGCCAATAATTCACTTTCTCTCACTAGAACCCGTGAAAGGGCTTTTGTCATCTTGCCAAGTAAACAAGATTCACATGTTTCAAATGATTAAAAATCAAATGAGGTTAGAAGTCCATCACCATGGAGATTCTTCATACGCTTCTCATTTATATGACCTAAGCGACAATGCCACAAAAAGGTAGGGTTCAAATCATTAGGCCGATGCCTTTTACATTAATATTATAGACAGTGTTTTTCTTCGAGTTCAAGGACGCATAACCCATCCACCATGGGGCAACGACCATAATACATATCATTCAAAATATCGAACAAACAAAGTTCTTTATTCTGAAATCATAACCTTCATGTTCCAAACAAGAAGATGAAATAATGTTTCTACTCAAAGATGGAACAAAATAACAATTATTGAGTTCAAAACTAACTCAAGGCAAATGCAATGGGTATGTGCCAACAGCAAGACCAAAGAACTCTTGCTTTATTCCCACGCGAAGATCCACTTCTCCTTTTGCCAAGTCTCTACTCTTTATCACCGCAACGAATTGCAAATGTGAGCAACCGAACGGTATCATATACCCATGAGTGAGTGAAGAAGTAGCAAGATTAATTTCTATAACATTAATACCAAGTGGAAACCACATTTCCATTCTTCTTATCCGCCTGTACTTTTCAGATTCGCTTTCCAATGCCCCGATTTCTTACAATAGAAGCATTGGGTATCAGGTTGAGGGCCAACTTTAAGCTTCAAGCTTAGTTTTGAGGCTCGCAATCTCATCTTGAGCCTTGCCCTTACCCTTGCCCTTGCTCTTTCCCGTTCCCTCACCTTAGCCTTTCTCTTTTGAAAGCGCTTGTTTTCTCAACCATCATCACATGATTGGATTTTTCTTAATGCTTTCTCCAGCCTTGAGCATCCCATGTAGCTTGGTTAGGCTCTTCTCCATGCTATTCATATGAAAATTCATAATAAATGGCTCAAAGCTCGAGGCGTAGACGGAGAATAACATCTGTGGCCAAACCGAGGCTAAGGGGAAACTCAAGTTTTTCCAATCTCCCAATGTAACCAATCATCTTGATCACATGAGGATTGACCGATCGCTTTCACCACTTACAAGCAAATAAAAGCTTTGAGATACCATACCTCTCAGCTCTTGCTTGATTCCAAACATGCCCTTCAAGCCCACAATCATATTGTAAGCATCCTGGTCCTCATATTGCTTTTGGAGCTCGAGTCCATGGTGACTAGCATGAGAACGGTGACTCTATGTAAGCATTAACATGCTTTTCATATTCAACCTTCAAATTGCAGCAAGCATTTTCGGTGGTTCATCAGAATTGGATTCTCTAGAACATAGTCCTTCTTTTCATGCTTGAGAACAATTCTCAAAGTTGCGATACCAATCAACAAAATTAGTTCCATTCAATTTTCCCTTTCCAAACCGATCTCAAAGCAAAACCAGGTGTAGCAGGAGTAGGAGAAGATGCCATTGAACTACAACAAAAACATGCAAAGATTCTAAGCACTATGTTTATGTAAAACTTTTATTAAACTTTTAATTAAAGACACTCTTATTTTATGTCCTTTTATAGACACATAGTGAGTATTCAAGATCCATATTCATCAAACACTAGTGAGCTTTGGCATCACTGCTAGAAATTTAATGACATAGGTAAGCAACACCTTTGCTAATTACATCATATGTAACTCTTGTTTGTTGAGTATGAAAACAAGTAATGAATGCCTCCATCAACTTGACTCATGGCCAGTCAACTGCCTCAAGGGCTCACATGAGGGAGGAGCACTTCCCGTATTCGGTGCCAATTAAGAAACACGCCTCATGTGTGTTTTCCTAGACACCAATTGTCTCGTATAGGTTCCTTCATTACTGAAATCAAATCCCAACCACTTATATCCTCAAGCCCAAAACCGTTTTGATAGCTCGTTTAAATCTACCATTGTTATGCATGATGTGTCCAACACATCCCTATCATCTATTGAGATAGCCATTGATATAATACTTTGGCAGTCATATCAATAACGATCTAAATTCTTGATAGGTGCAACAATTGGATGGACAATTTGATTTAAAAATTTTAACTATAGGGATGAACAAAGACTACTATGAACATGGCATCACATGCAATGAGCATAAAGAAAATAGCAAGGATTAAACAAACATCCACAGAAAATCAAAATAAGTTGTGAAATAGCATGGCCCTTAGCACTAAGATCTCCATCATCATGCTTGTTTGTTCACCTTGCCACCTTGCTTCATTTGCTCATCTAGCCACCTTGCTTGATACCATCGTCTTCATCATTATGGATGCAACTCCTTACAACTTTTGATAATGAATTTTACATGAGGGTTTGAAGCATCACAAGTCGACACGCAGGTCGTTATACAATTTAAATAGCCTTATGGCTTGACACGGCATGCAGGCCATGTGGAAATTACATGCATCACATAAACATAGGCCATACTATTTCACATAATTCCCTGCAAAAACGAGTTAAACAAAAGCAACCCTACGAATCCGGGGTCCGAGGGGCAATATACAAGGGAATCAAGGCGAGCCCTCGCAAGGGTCCCGGGTCTCTGCCTCAGAGCTTTGAGCCATTCATTATGAATTTTCATATGAATAGCATGGCGCCGGTCAGCGGGCGGGTCGAGGGCAGCGCCCTTGGAAATTTTTTTTAGAGGCATGTCTTCTGACATGGAAAACACCCTCAAAATTTCCACGGATCAACCAGATTGACCTAATCTGATCTAATATGATTGGCTTGGTCCCATATGAATACGTTTCAGAAACCCTGATGGCGGTAACCCGACCGATAAGGGCAACATCGTACCATGAACGGACTCACCCAAATCAATATTGAATCTGTTTGCGCTTACCATGGATCAACAGATTGACCCAATCCAACTCGATCCGATTGGCTTGGTCCCATATGGATACGTTTAGAAACCACGATGGTGGTAACCCGACCGGTAAGGGTAACGTCATACCATGAACGGACTCACCCAAATCAAGATTGAGTCGGTTTGCACTTTTCTCAAACCCTAAACCGATCGATCTCATCGATGGTATCAAATCACCAATTCATCACATGAACTGGGTGAACATGTAATAGATCCAATCTACTAACCTCACACATCATATGTGCAACATCCAGATCACAAAACTATACGAGATGGCTCTGATACCACTGAAGAGGAACACGGTATGCCACACTACCACACAAAAAAAATCTACCGCGTAACCAGAAAGCTACTCGCAAGAAGGGGATCATAGGTAAGATTACCACTAGACGCGCAATTGTGGAATCCTTCGCGCGTCGATGTAGTGGATCGTCCTCGCCGCAGTCGTTGCGTCGATGTAGTGGATCGTCCTCCCCGCCGCAGTCGCAGCAGCATCACCGCAGTAGTCCACACGTCCAGAGATGGAACGCCATGCGTCGGTGTGCAAGCACCTAGTCGCTCGGCAGGGGCAGCGAGAGGAGGAGGCTAGGGTTTCGAGTGAATCACTCCTAAACCGTGGGAAAGCACACCCTGCGCCCTCCCTTCTCCCCTCCTTATATAGCCACGAGATGAAACCCTAAACCAGGGCTCACCAGCGTGCTAAGCTCACGAGGTTCATTAATTAAGGATCTAATCCAAATTAATGCATCCCAGTCCATTAAGTGTGTGACCCTGCAGGTTCACGTATGTTTGGACATGGATTCGGAAAACTCCTTTTCAATCCAATAGTTGGTAGCGGCTTCTTGCAAAGTATGCCAACTCCCAAACATACTATGATCAAATCGAACAGAACCTATCAAAAGTACTCATGTAATAATCCCTTTGCCATGTATATGAAGATTGATCTCAAGGCGAGAAGCATGTCATCCTTTGATGATTCAATCCATCTCTTGTATCCGTGATATATTAATAAGTTGTGATTGACTCCTCAATCACGGCATGGCCATGCACTTTCTTAATCATATCACACGAGTGGCCTTGTCATATATCTCCGTTTCATTGGAGTGGCAAATTCCATCTTGATTGCTCACTTCCTCTCGCACGTTTCATAGTAAACATGAAAGCTACCTTTATAACTATCCGGTTAGGAAGTAGTGTTTGATAGCCCCAAGGAAAACTATTACACATGTTGGGAATATGACAATCTCAGGTCTAAGGATCATACATCTACTAGGTATGAGATACACGATGACACATAAGAATGAAACATTCTCGCAGTTGTCCCATTATGGTCTATCTAACCCATGTTTTTCAACATGCGTCCACAATGTATAGATGATATCTCCATATCCCATGATCTATGAAGCATGATCATCGATCATTACATGTGCTGATCTATTCATCGTTGTCCTATACGATGATATCCGATCAGAGATATTTATCAAATTACATCATTAAGTAAAGAGCTTCATAAGCAAGTCACATACTTGTTGATCAATATAATGATATACATTCATTGGACCAATAATCATATTATTATTCATAAACATAGTCATGTTACAATCATCTAAATGATTGCCTCAAGGGCATAACACTAACAAGCAGTTCCCACATGATTAACATAGAATGAGTTATTGGCATATCTGGCTACCTACAATGGTCGGCCAAGGAATATAATGGTTCAAGACTCAATGAACATATGTGCATGAAGACAATAGACGTCTTTAGCAGAATTAACTGCCACCCCATAGATAGGCATAAATAGGGTGGCTTGTGTGCCCCAAAGAACGATCATATCTGGATCGAATTTCATTCTAATTTGAAATCATTCATTTGACATTCATTCTATCCGCGGCAATAAAATCTTTACTTGATCAAGCTCTCATATTTTTTTACTGCAAGTTCAATTGGCAACCCTAGGCCAAGATCATCGACACAACTCACTTAACCGCATATTTCTGTCCTCGGTCTCTAACAATAACGGCATGACAATCACGTCAGAAGAACATCTCACCGACAAAACTGCTGCTTGAGTACTGTTAGTTGGTTCTAACGAGGCATCTCTTTATAAGCATCAATTGCCACCACTTCAATGCTATTTTAGGAAGACATTAATTAGACAACATAAAGGAGGGAGAGAGATTGAAAGGCATTGCGTGTTTGTAATTTTAGACATCTTATTGTGCTTGAGTATAAGAACACAAGAGTAGAGTTGTTATTTTCTTGGGAGAAGGTATGAACCTGTCTAAACCCTTATCTCCTCTGCATAATCCACAATATTGAGTTTTTGTATTTATTTCGTAAGATTGACAGTAATTTGTCGATAGATTCGGTCCCTAAAATACAACTTTGACCACTGATTTCAATTGTAATATATTATAAAGTATGATAAAATAATAATCTTGTCAAAGTACTTTTGAATTAAAATGTATGTACACTTACGATTCTCATGTATCCAATCTCAAATATTCATAGAGATGTCGATAACCAAATTAAGTCTACTAATCATCAACCCATGCGCCTGCATGGCTAGCAATTTCTATAAATAGATCTAATCCATAATGCATGGAATGATATCTTCTCGTCTTCCTTTTTATTTCTAGATCATTGCTCTTTTATTAGGCGCTTGAAGATGGCGAGTAGAGAAGGGAAGCTTCTAGATGGCGAGTAGATAAGGAAAGCAAAGCTTCCCTTCCATATAGTACTCCTCTGATTTACCATATATATCTTATGAATAGATAAATCGATCTAAGCCGTGGATGAAAATGATTAAGGAGATTGGACGACAAGGATTTTCTTTTTTAGAATAATATAGGATTTTCTAGCAATTTTTTTTAGATTAGCATGGGAATTTTTAGCATTTTCTGATTAAAGTTTTTGAGTCTTAACTGGGTGGTTCACGTGGTAATGTGTTTTTTGAGATTTTATTCTAGTGTAGGTTCAGAGATGGCATAGCGAGATTCCAGTCTTTTCTTCTCTAATTGCTCCTAGATATGTTACATGAAGCTTTTTTCTTGTTTGATTAACCTAGCTACTAGGAGATTGATGTGATTTAGTGCTAATTTCAATCGTTTCTTCTCTAATCGCTTCCCAGATCTGTTACATGCAGTTTTTTTCTTGCTATATTAACCTGTCTACTTGGAGATTGATGTGATTCAGTACTTCACTTTGGTCTTTGGATCTGGTCAAAGAGCAAGCAATGCAACATGTCAACACGCCACCGGAATCAGCCCCTTTTATCCAACGTCCCGCATTTTGCCGGAACACGCCATGTGAAGTTGCTAGTCTTCTTCTCCTACGGCGTGAGGCTCGTGTAGTTCTTCCACTGGTCTAGCACGTCCCTCAGGTCGTGGAGCTTGTTCCCAAGGCGGACGTAGCAGTTGGCGTGCATCGTGCAGGTCTTGCCGATGTCGTTGCGGAACAGCTGACAGAAGCCGTCAAAGCGCGTCGTGTCGAGGAACTGGATGCTCACCCGCAAGCTGCCGGCGAGGTCGTGCTTGATGTAGTTGAAGATGGTCTGCTCGTGGTTCGGCGGGTAGCTCGCCCTCGCCCCCCACCACTTCTGCAGCATCTCCACGGTTTGGTTCGTCGACTTGACGAAGTAGAATCCAGTGTCACTACTACAGATGGGTATATCCGCGACGCCTCATCAGTGCCGGGTGAGTCCCACCCGGCAGTGATTGTATTATCACTGTCGGTTCCAAGTAAAACCGGCACAATATTTATTTCCCGCGCGAAGTGAAGCAATATCACTGCCGGTTCATTTTATCCAACCGGCAGTAATATATCACTGCCGGTTTGTAAATAAAAGCCGGCAGTGATAAGTTTGCCCTAAATTCTCCCGCGCGACCAGTAGAGAGCATTATCACTGCCGGTTCATATTATAAAACCGGCAGTGATATATTACTGCCGGTTTATAAATAATAACCGGCAGTGATAAGGCTTACCCTAAATTTCCACGCGGGAACGACAGAGAGTATCACTGCGCATTATATTATTCAACCGGCACTGATATTTTACTGCCGGTTCTTGAAAAAGAACCGGCAGTGATAATTCGACACTATAAGTACCCTTTCAGATTGCTCCCACCTCCGCAAGAGAGGAGCCTGTTCTTGCTCGGTTGGGGAAGAGAGGGGGCTAATTTTTGCTCTCAAATTTGGTGGAATTCACTTCTAATTCGTGATCTACGGTTCGTATCTTGATGTACATTTTATTTGTAGTTGGTTTTTGTTGGATATTACGTTCTATATGGTTGTTGGCTGTGAGAATTATCGATTGCATAATGAGCACAATTAGAGCTCTAATTTAGAGACTAGATTTGAGTTCACCACATTTTTATGTGTGTAGTGATTAGTGAGATTAAGATGTAGCTTGAATTTATGTTTTTACGAGGACCAAATTAGTGATTGCGTTTAATATGTTAATTAAGTACGACAGCACTACATTATTAATTGTCGTTGTATGTAACTATTTAGATGTCATGTGTGTAGAAAAAGTATTTATATTCTTTGTTGAATTATGTTTTAAGTAATAAATTATGTATTTATGAGTATTATGTTTTTTACTTAATTATTTAAAATATTTTCCTATTAAGAGGAAGTTTTGAATTTTTGAGAAAATTTAAAATGTGATAAAACCTTGAAAATAAATTTTTAAATGTTATATTATTTGTGGAACTTTCTGAAAAAAAATTCTCAAAAAAATTTCATAATTTTTGAAGTTGGTCTAATAATTTTAATAATTGGAACTTGCTTCATGGATTAATTAAATTAAAAAACAATTCTGAAATTACGAAATCTTTTTGGATCAAAATTGCTTCTTTACTTGGTGTATATTAATTTAATACTTTTTGTAAGTAATGCAAATTTGCCGGACAGACCATTATAAGTAATAGCAATTATTTAATTGATTTTAATAGTGAGATTTGGAAATAGATTTATTGTTTAATTAGCAGTACGTAACAAATGAAATGAATAAAATTATTTGTGACCACTTATTGATTTACTGAGATTTTATTTGTTATAAATATTTGCAGATGGACCGAAGATGGATGTATGAAGCTGACCGTCGCGATAGAGAGTACTTTAACGGTGTGACTAGTTTTTACGAGCGTGGCTACGCTGGCATAAGTCAACTAAGGTGACGGACTACATTTGTTGCCCGCAAGGCCGATTGCAAGAACGAAGCAGTTTTCTAATCTTGAGGCGATCCGTGCACACTTGCTTAGAAGGGGTTTCAAGCCTGCCTATACCTGTTGGACTGAGCACGGTGAAAATGAGATTTTACGTGAAGATCATCCGATTGATGATGATGACGAAGACAACGACTCCACGGCGGTCGAGGATACGTTCGTGGACACCAAGATGATACGTTCACGATAACCATGAAGATGATCTAGAACGAGATGTTGCATGATGGGGAGGAGGACCACACGAGTGAAAGGGATTTTCAGAAGTTCCAGCGTATGGTAAAGGACTCTACAACACCTTTGTACCCAGGCTGCAAGGAGGACCTCAGAAAGCTGCATGTTGTGCTAACGCTGCTGCAGTTGAAGGCAAGCAATGGTTGGTCCGATAAGAGCTTCACAGAGTTGTTAGTTTTCCTACGAGACGTTCTCCCAGAGGGAAACGTGTTGCCAGCAACCACGTACCAGGCCAAGCAGATTGTTTGCCCATTGGGATGGGAATCTACGTAAAATACACGCATGTCCGAACGATTGCGTATTGTATCGCAATGAGTTTGTAAAATTGGATGCGTGTCCCGCTTGCAAGGCATCTCGCTATAAGCGCGGTGATGCCGACATTGAAGTGCATCGTAAGAAAAAAAACCCCAACCAAGGTGTTGTGGTATTTCCTATAATCCCACGTCAAGGCGCCTGCTTGCGAACAAAAGCATGCTCAATTGCTACGATGGCACGCCGAGGAGCGTAAGAAGGATGGAATGCTCGGACACCTGGCGACTCTGCAGCGATGGAGGAACATTGATACAAAATACAAGAAACACTTTGCATGTGATGTGAGGAATATAAGGTTTGGGCTCAAGACGGATGGGATGAATCCTTTCGGCAACATGAGCAATCGTCATAGCACTTGGCGGTGACTTTATGTATCTACAACCTTCCTCCTTGGCTTTGTATGAAGCGAAAGTACATTATGATGCATTGCGATCCAAGGGCCAAGGCAACCCGCAACGATATCGATGTGTACTGAAACCATTGGTTGAAGATCTTTTGTTATTGTGGAACGACGGTGTGTGGCTATGGGATGAGTATAAAGAGAGTACTTCATGCTACACGCGTTGTTGTTCAGAACCATCAATGATTATCCCGCTCTCGGTAATCTTTCGGGCGGACTATCAAAGGATTCAACGGATCGCCCATTGCTTGGGTGATCTGGTAGCCGGTGGCTGAAATCTGCGAGAAAAATGTGTTACATGCGACATCGTAGGTTCCTTCGTAAGGACCATCCGTATCGCAACAACAAGAGAGGTTTCGATGGTACAAAGGAGACGACTTCAGCCCAAACCATCGCAACGGCAAAGAGATATTTGCGCCGTAAAGGATATTAAAATTATCCATGGAAAGGAGCCAGTAGACATCGGTCCGTGTTCCGTGATACTGACTCCTTTGTGGAAAAAGAGATCAGTATTTATGGACCTACCTTATTGGTCGCACCTGGATGTTCGACATGCAATCGACGTTATGCACATAGAGAAGAATGTGTGTGACAGCTTGCTCGGTATTTTACTAGACATACCTGGCAAAACAAAAGATACACTCAAAGCACGGATGGACCTGGAAGATATGAACCTCAGGAAGGAGCTACATCATGAAGATTTGGGTAAAGGCAAAAAGTACCTTCCGACAGCTTGCTACACTCTTAGCAAGAAAGAGAAAATTAGCGTGTGTGAATGCTTGCACGGAGTCAAAGTACCGTCCGGTTATTCTGCCAACATGAAGAGGCTAGTCTCAATGAAAGACTTGAAATTAATTGGCATGAAGTCTCACGATTGCCACGTGATGATGACACAGATGCTTCCTGTTGCAATTAGGGGTGTTCTGCCAAAGAAAGTGCGAGACCCAATTATAAAGTTGTGTTCATTCTTCAATGTTTCAATCAAAAAATCTCTCTGATAAATTAAACATGGTTGCCTTGTCTTGATAAAAAAATCTCTCTGATAAATTAAACCTGTGCAAGAACCTTTGAGAAATATGATTACATAATTGTTGTTATCGTAAAAATATGATCTTTGTGCTCTTGATGAGGTTTCTATTGTGCGTGCTTGCTTAGCATAACAAAGATGAGGGTTGCGGTCTTCTTGGTTGATATGGAAATCAACCAAGATTGCTAATTACTTTTGGAATCTTTGGGATTTGAGGTTGATGTAATATGAATATCTTGTAAGGTTGTAATCTAAAGATTGTGTGCATACCAACAATCATTTGAGGTTGATGTAATATGAATATCTTGTAAGGTTGTAATCTAAAGATTGTGTGCATACTCAAGTTCTCTGAATCATGATTTTCATGACGCATTTCTTTATGCTACTTAATTTATCTCCCTAAACACATTTCTTTATGCTACTTAATTTGTTCTTTGCTTTACGAAACTATAACACTTAGATAAACAATTACTTACTCAACTTGTTGAATTAATTAGTTTTTAATCTGCACAATTAGCAATACATTGACATTTTTCAGGATCAATTGGTTGCTCTCCTGATTAAATGTAATTTGTTCCTATTTCCAGCTTAGTGAACTTTTGTTACGAAGAATCTTGTAGAAGTCTTCACACTATATGCAAATTAGATTTAACATTTGAAATCTAAGATTTGCAGGAGATTTTTCTTGATCAGAGATGCTAAAGTTGGCAAAGCATATTGGATTCTAGGAGCATCATGAGATTTTATTATGTTGTATTTATTATATTCATGTAATAAATACCTTATATTGTATTTGTTATATTCATGTAATGAGATTTTTGTTGTTTTAACAATACATTGTATTTATTATATTCATGTAATAAATACCTTATATATTGTATGTGTCAGTTTTGTTCTCTATATTGTACGTATAATTAGTCTATTTCGGTCCACAACTTCGTATGTGACCAATTTATACGTATACCATCACATTCATCTCATGCATTTGTTAATTTTAAATTTTAGATAAATTAGTCGCACATGGTCGCTAATCAGAACAAGCGCCGGATGGCGCTGAGCATTTGAACCAAAGCCCGACAAGCTTCTCAACTCGCAAAGAAACCGAGGCAACAAACGCGTTCTGAGGTAATTATTCCGCACCTAGGTTTCACGATACCGATTAGATGAGTAATGAAATAGTCGAAATGCAGGCCGACATCACGTGACGAGACAAGATCGCCAACGAGGTCCTAACAAGTTGCGACGGTGAACGAAGGTGATCGTGGAGCTTAATGCATCGGCGAACCCGTTATACCAAAGATCACCGCTGGGCCATACCGAACGGCATGCGGGTCCTAGCTAGAGATAACGTGCCCATCACGCATACAAATCATGGACACGTCGTGGCGTTTGCCCGTCCGATGTTCCCGACGAAATCAAGGAAGCATTGTGGACAGATTTGACATCCAAGTTTCGATTTCAAGATCGGTTGGAGCATGCGAAGAAACGTGCACTAGCCATCATGGGAATCTCCCGAAGAATTGGAAGACAAAGTGAATAAGGAGTATGTGAAGAAGGATGAAACGCCGAATTTTGATATGTACCGAGGTTGAGGCAATTTTGGGATGAATTGTGCAATACAAGAAGTCCGATGAAGCCCAAAGCTATCGATGAAAAGAACAAAGCAAATTCGGACAAGAACGCTTTACCCCATACGCTAGGCACCGGTGGCTATGTGAAGAAAGTACCCAAGTGGGATGCAAGGAAGAAGAGCTAATTTTAGAGGAGTTGTTCTGCGACGTCCGAGATGGCCCCGAGATCAAAGCATCGGATGCTTGCGAGGGGAGCTAATCTGTCGGATGATGGCAGCTTAAGCTTCAGGAGCGAGAAAGAAGACGAAATTTCGAAGAAGATCGCAGATGCCCATGCCCAAGCTACCCAGGGCTGCTTCCAACCAAGAAGAGAGAACGACGAGCTAACACGCGCCCTGGGTAACAAAGAGCACCCTGGTCGTACTAGAGGGTTAGGCTTGGTGCCCTGGAAAGCAGCGTTCCTGAGGACGCCTATCTATAAGCGTCCTAAGCTAACTAGACAAGAAACGATTGGATGCACGTGTACGAGTAATAGAAGAAAGGATGCAGGTAAAGGAAATTCAATTTCAAGAACAGATACAAAAGATGCAAGAAATGCTAGCGAGCGTCCTCGGCGAACGTCAGGCACATGACCTCTAGAGTCCCGCCATTGCTCATAAAAGCAAACAAGCGCCGTGGCGCCCCGAACGAGGACTCGACACGTAGTTTTCCGTGGACAAAATCGTAGAGCCGACACGTTGCGATGACCGCCTAGCGAACATAACCATTAAGGTGGCTGAAGGGATGGCTTGGCCGTGCGGCGAGGGGCAGATGTTGCATAACCGCCAAATTCCTGAGGGCTACGCCAGAGTATCAGTAGACAGTGTGGTTGACAATTACCGTGAAGTTGAGGTACAGATCCCCAGTGAGGAAGGCAGAAATACTCTTGGACAAAGCCTGGGCACATTCATCGCGTGGCGAAAGCGCTACATAATGTTTTTATCCGATGACTACAATGGCGATGATGATAATGATGACGACGCGGCCTATCAAAGAAGTAAAAGTCCTCCTTCGTCACCGAAAAAAAGTCCACCTCGTGCTCAAGCGCCACTGAAAAATAATGATAGAGCAGCGCGATCTCAAAATTCATCACGGTCAGCGGGGAAAAGTGCCACATCTGTGAAGCCAAGACACCGTGAGAAACGAGCATATGACATGACCAAGAAGAAACTAGAAAGGAAGTAGACGCCGCCGCGGATACCACTTCAAAAAGACGCCAGCACCTGATAAAGTTGAAATCGAAGCTGCCAAAAGAGATTTCTTCCTAGACATAGCGACGGTTAAACAGACTGGACGGGCAACCGAATCTCCTCAACCTAGCCAACGATCAGACTACGAGCGCATCTCTAGGCAGAAATCTAAAGGACAAAGTTGGTAAAAGAGCCACTTATTGCGCACTGTAAGGGTGCTAAGGGCAGGGCCTCCTCTAAGGTGGAAGTTCGTTAACGGGAAGCATTGGTGGATCCAAACGAGGAGCATAGATTGACGACACAATTACGGCGTCTACATCAATGGTATCGACAGTTTGTCCAAGAGACAAAAACGACGCGTTCCCCGTCAAATACAAAGAAACGGATTTTCACAATATGGACGGAGTTTTCTGGGTAGAAACCTCCGAGTTATACCAGTTGTACCAACGAGATGCTCTGGACGTGTCTCAGATTAAGAATGTGGACTCGTAAGTCTCTTGTATAATTCAGATTGTACATTCACGCACTTAAACTTAGTGTCTAACTTCTTTCTTATGTAGAATGGAGACAATGACACTCAGAGCAGACTTAAATGAAAGGGTAGGATTCCTCGATCCCGGCCTTGTCAACTGCAAACTTATTAAAGATCCATCGACGGAGAGAGAGATCGAGGAGTACGCATTTAAAGGCGCCGCTAAAGTTACAAGACAAGACCTACGTACTTTTACCTTACAACTTCAAGACGTGTTTCCCTGCCTACTAGTCAGTTTTATCTCATGTGCAACACCATGTCATGACTAATGGGCTTCTGCAGCTTTCACTGGATCCTTCTCGTCATTACGTTAGACGATAGCACGATCACTGTGTTGGACTCAATGAGGAAACCGACAAACGATTACAAAGAAGTAATAGAATTGCTAGACAGTAAACTCGGTCGCTATGCTATTGCTCCCGTAATCTTTCATTCCATTCCACTTAATTACACCTAATTAAGTTTAACGAGTATTCATAACCATACACATGTATGCATACAAAATACCGCAAGAAGAGCACGCTGTACCGTCCATTCACGAAGAAGTTCGAATAAGAACCGATTTTCCGTGCCTAAGACACCGCATAGGAACAATTTATGTGCATACTACTTAATGACACATACACACGTCACAACGACAAGCATCGACTACAACGGCGAGATGGTATGTAATTACATGTTGACGATACTTTTCTTTATAAAACTACGACACTAATTAATGCATCATTTTCTTTAATGACAATACGTGAAGCTCGGCACCAACAACCTACTTGATGGTGAAGTTGAAGCCCTTCGAGAGCGGATGGTCGGGTTCATCGCTCGAGAAGTGATCAACCGAAGGGCTTAGTTTTACGAGCCACACGCTACAATTAACTAAAATGTGAACGATTGTCAATGAACAATGTAATAATTAAATATTACGATGATTTATCAGATTTCAATTATGCTTTACAAATACTTCATTAATATTGTCATGATTAAATGAGTATTCGTATTCAATGTTAAATATTATGATGATTTAATATATTTGAATTATTCTTTACCAATACTTCGTTAATATTATGCGTAAAATATACCGCTCGTAATAAATGTACTGTGCAATATATATATAGTACAGCGTTACATCATACATATAATACAAAAAAATTATGTAACCGGTTTTGGAGGAGAATATGGCATTTGCATTTATCACGCGGTTTTAGAGAAATAATCGGCAAGTGATACCAACTTATTATCGCGGTTGGAAAATATTAATGGCGATGATATGGATTATCACCGCCTTGAAAAATAACAACCGGCGGTGATAATGTGTTATCACCGCCGTTGAAAAATAAAAACCGGCAAGGATAATGTCTTATCAACGCCGTTGAAAATAACAACCGGCAGTGATAAGTTGTTATCACCGCCGTTATGGATAAAAATCCGCAGTGATAATCCTATCACCGCCGGTTTTATAATACAAACCGGCAAAGGATATTATTATCACCGTCGCCAAGAACCGCAGTGATAGGCCCGACTATCACCGCCGATTAGGAGTGCCGGTCAAAATCCGGCAGTGATGCCGATGTTCATCCGGCAGTGATGTCTTTTTCTGTAGTGGTGTGTTGGGCTAGTTGTCGAGGTTGTTCGGTGATGTTCTGGAATGGGTTAAAGAACCACATGATGTTGACGTCCTGCAGATGAGATGGTCAATCATTTGATTGCGCACCATCAGCCGAATTGCTAATAAACTGGTAGAATCGATTCCAAGAACAAATCTTGACTCTATTGGATTCTATAAATAGTGAGTAGATAAGGAAAGCAAAACATCCCTTCCATATGGTACTTATGTGATTTACCATATATCTTTTATGAATAGATAAATAGATCTAAGCCATAGATGAAAATGATTAAGGAGATTGGACGAAAAATATTTTCTCTTTTTTTTAGAATAATGTGTGATTTTCTAGCAATTTTTCTTTTTTTAGATTAATGTGGGAATTTCTAGCATTTGTTGATTAACGTGGAGGCTTCTAGGAGGGCCTCCAATTAGTATATAAAAGATAGATGTGAGACCCCGTTCTGATGAACAGGAACCTCCATGTGATTACTGTGCTATTCCCTGGATCAGTAGCTAGCACTCACATGTTTACAACACTCATATCAAAATCATACTCGCAAGCAAACAGAAGGACTTACATAACAGTAATAATTATGCAGAGTTCAGTACAAATTTAAAGCATTTAATAGTGGAAACCAAAAGAAAGCTGAATAACTCCAAACAGCCTTGCGGTTGCCCACTAAACCCTCAGGCAACTGACTAGGCTACCTAGAAGAGACTATCGTCGAAACCCCCGAGACCTGCTTGGAAAAGAACGTCGTCTGGCAGATCGCAATTTTCTTCCTCTGAGACAGCAGATGCAAGATTGAGTACATTGGTACTCAGCAAGACTTATATTGGTTCACAGATGCAAATAAATAATTATGCAGGCTGAACAATAGACAGGCTATGGTTATTTTGCAATTACATAAAAGCATTAAAAATGAATAAGCATAATAGATTGCAACATCGCATTTTAATAAAAGCAATTGAAAGACAGAAAGATAAGCAATTATTCCAGATTTTCAACCCAGTCTACCTGACTACATATGACCCCTGTGTCGATCCTTTGACACAAAAGCTGGTTATAAAACGGTTTCCAAAACCACCACCCGTTTTAGAAAGCACCAAAAGACTCTAGCATTGGGAGGATTTTTCCCAAGTGCCCATTACCACGGGCATGGCTAATCGATCAGATTTATCACTCTGCAGAGGTGTACACTTTACCAACAAGGAATGATCAACCTCTTTTGCCAGGCCAGTTAACACACTTCCTTTGGTGTGTCGGCAAGGATATCATACAAAGCTGTTACATTATCTAGACGTGGCTTTACACCAGCCCGGGATGTTAACCCTCGCCCTGAAAACAGAGACACTCACCCAAGCCGTGGATCCACATTTATCACACGCACACCACATCTCTGTCCAGGGCAAGGCGTACACCGTTGCATTGGTATGTAGAAACTCCTACAAACAGACCTGACTGGAATGTCTGTGCAATCTCCCGCCTTCCATAGATGCAAAGCAACATCTAAACAACTTATTAAGCTAAGACCCGCCCATACAAGCCCTTGTGGTTGCACGAAAAACATGGATCTACAACATCCCATTTGTTCGGTCCTTAATCCGACACGGGCGATACTCCACCCTAGCTACGTGTATATCCTTTTGCACAACTGGCTAGTGCCAATAATCACCCACGTCAAACCATAGTTTTGTTTGAAGGTTTTTAGCAAATTATAACCAACCATTTCCCAAAAGGACCATATACAGGTTGAAAAGACTGAATAGTGCCAATGGAAAGCTTAAGCAAGAATATTATGCTAGCGATTATACACAAACATGATATTAAGTATGTATAGCACAAACTAGGGTTTACAAGGTTCACATGTCCATACAGATTGAGACAAACCATAATTTACAGGATTAACTATAGTTCTAACCCAAATTAGCACTTTTATGGGGAATTATCCGGATGCACGTACATAAGCAAAAGCAACATAATGTAGGTAAATTATTGGGCTCGATATGCTCAAGGTGTTGCTTGCCTTGCAATCCACTGTCAGGAATAAAATTCGGATCCGCGGAACAATCGTCTTCTTCTTCTTCGAGGACGTCGGTGTCTAAACGTCGAGAAAGTCAAGAAACACAGAACATCAGTAAACTCCAAATGGCAAAAAGAAAACAGACAGACAAACAAATAACCACAAGTTTGAACCAAACAGTAGGCTGCTTTTTACGAATTATTTGAATTCATACATCGAATTATAGATGCTAAAATTATTTGAATTGAAAAGATTGTTCATTAGCTTCTTTTAGAGGATGCCATGCTTAACCAACACTAGGAACAGAGCTCTCTGCCTTCTCAACAAATCCAAGAAGAGAGCACTTAAAAACTATACCATTTATGATTATTCATCTAATGAGATTTAAGCGAAACATCTAATGAAATAAGGGTTTTAGCCTTGATTTAGCTAGAGCATACTTTGGTTATCAATTCTAAAGACTTCTCTTAATTTTTAAGGTTTAGACAAAGCTTGAAAACTAATGCTAAAAAGGCTTAGTTGAAATCTGGACTTAGGCTATAAAACTGGCAAAGGAAACAGATCAAACAATACCATTTAAGGTTATTGCACTCATGAAAACTAAGTGAACCACAGCTATTAAACATAATATTTTTCTGGAATCTAGTAGTAAAAACCTTGGTAATCTTTTCTACACTATTTTTCCTAAAATTATCATTTGGATGAGACACTTTACACATGGTTGAAAATGCCTAATTGTTTCAAACATTCAGCAAAACATAAAAAGTAGGCTCACTCTGCTAACTTGTTTTGTATACAAACCTTAGCAAAATGTCATTATTTTTCCAGAACCTATTATTATATACTATGTGAAGTGTTTCTATACTGGTTTTACATTCTTTCTCATTTATATAATCTATTTTATCACATGCTGAAAAGGGCTATATGAACACAAAAACTACCTTATAGCCAATCCAACTTGCACATTCATTTACTACTAGACTACTTATCAACTTTGATTCATTTTTCCTCCTGACATCAGGGCATGATCCTAAAAACATTTCAAAACTGAAATTGAGTTACTTTGAACTTGTTCATAGTAAGTTACATCTATTTTTTGCCATTACAAGTGTTGTTTTTCTTTATTGAACAACCATTACTTATACTTTTCCCTAAGTATTTTCACAAGTGCTAACTCCCAATGATTTATGCCCCTCCAGGATAAGCGTTTACACACTTAAAATTTAACCCTTTCCTTTATTTACATAACTTCACCTTTATGCTTAGCATTCATTTTTGTGCAAACATGATATACAATAAGGTATCATGCCAACATTTTTGTTTATTTGGAATATTTACAACCCAGAGGCTCTACAAAAACTCATCTTATATTAACTGGACCATCCTAAAAACATTTTATTCACATGGTCTTATTTACACTTAAGCACCTCTTTGATTTTCCTAAAATCACATATTACTCATCTTCAACAAATTTTTGCATATTCTGAAACTACAGAATTTTATACGAATTTAGAAACTAGTTTCACTAAATTTGGCCAGATGATTCGAAAGTTATTGGCATTTGAATTTTAGCCGGTTTTCTGAAAATTATCAAAAATCAGAAATACGCTTTCGCTACTGAGAAAGTGTTCTCTCTCTCGAGCGCAAAAACGAGTTCAAACGCTCGACTCATCGACACTGGTCCCACCCGTCAATGACGAAGAACTGAGCACCTCGGCTTCTTGCTCGCCGGCGTGGCAGCCCGCCAAGAACGAATGGGTTCCACTAACACCATCAGGGAGTCAAGGCAAACCTAGGGGCGGTGTTCATTCGTCGGGAGATGGCAGGGAAGGGGGCTGCCACCGCGAGGGTGCGGCGGCACCATGGCCGAGCTGGCGAGAGCTCGGTTAACGGCCGAGTTTCCAACGATCTAGGGTTCAGGGAGCAATAGTGAGACAAGGGTGTTCGGGCTTACCAGTCAGCTTGGTCGGAGGAGGCCCGAGCCGAGCTGCCACCGTGCGCCGGTCGGGAGGAAGAAGAGCGGCGGCGCGGCACTGCTACAAGCAAGAAGAAGCCAAAATGGCGGTTGATCAGTGAACTAGTAGTGCTAAGGGAGCTTCAGGTGGAACCGATTCAAAGATACGAGGACGAATTGACCTGGATTGATGGGTTTCCCCCTTTTGGGTTCTTGCGGCAAAACGGGGAAGACGACGTTTCACCTGGCACTCTCAGCTCGGAAGAGTGGCAAAGGAGGGGAGGTGAGGCTCAATGCGACGCAAAGGAGGGGCTTATAGCCCAAGGAGTGCGATCATGCCGCGAATTGACTCAATTTGAGTGCATGGCTTCGGTCGTTGCCGCTGTGCCCTCGCAACAGAACGACGCAGCCTCGTCTCCCGGGTGGCTCGACCACGGTCAAGCAAGCACAGGAGAGGAGGAGGCGGCGCGTGACGTGGAGGGCGATGAACTCGGCCGGACGGGAGTGGTTGAGCCGGACGGTGCAGCGCAGAACATGTCGGTGACTCGCCTCGGCCGAAAGAAAAGAAAGGGGAGAAGAACAGTGAGCTGAGGCTGACATGCAGGACCAGGGCCCACTGGCAGTGACCCAAGGCCTCACCTCAGCTCACCAGCACAACAAGACTCAATAGAAGTCGGGCCCAGTTGTCAGTGAAAGCGGACGATCAATGCGATGGGACCGAACGGGAACTCTCCAGATTTTGGATTTGTTTAGTCTACAAACTCAGTCAATATTTTACCAACATTTTTGACCAAGACTTACTGGGAGTCACACACCTTCTGCAATATTTTAAGATAAAAACTATTCTTAAATAATTTACTAAAATTCTGACACTGTACTCTGCCCTAAACTTTGATTTTGGTTTTTGATTTAATTAAGGATTCATATTATAGAATTTATTTTTGAAACTTTTTGGAGAAAATTAGATCCTTATAAGGAGGTTACAGTAAAATTTTCAAGTCAAAAACATGAGTAATTATTTTATAAAAATTATGACAACCGTTTTTCCTAAATTTTGAACTCTCTGTATTTGAATTTTTAAGAGGCTTAATTCGGCTCATTAAATTATAAAAATCTTTCCAGTGGTGTATTATACATTCGGGGCTTTATATAAATTTTCTTGGCTTTACTTGACATTGGTTATTTTTCTTTGCCCTTTTTGATTCACTGTGCTAGTCAAAGTTGGTCATATTAATTATTTATTCTCAATTCTTGTGCATGAAAAATTTATTTGTTGGTCCTACTGAAATACCAGTGCAGCTTGGGTTACTAGCAATTTTTATTACTTTAACCATCTCCCTTTTTATCTTTTCTCATCCTTTGTTCTTCCTTTTATTTAATCTTTTCAAATAACACTAAAAACAAATTTAAGGAAATTCCATTTGGAACAAATAATACCAAGAAACTCCAGAAATACATATTTTCAAATTTATAACGTACATCTTTTTACTGTTCTAATTTCCAGGACGTTACAATAGAGTTTGACTACTTCTTTCCAGTCCAAAATGTCACTATTTTGTGATCAGAGTTAGTTTCAGCTAGCAATTGACTCCTAATGTCAAATATGCTATTCCCTTCATCCAAGCAAAGGTGAGTACTTTCGTACTCCGCAAGACTTGAGCAAAGCCTATAATATATGCAGGCCATTTCAAAGGAGGCTACTACAGTTAATTTGCATAAAGTAGAATTGATATTGTAAAACAAGTTATTTGTAAATGGAATTTGAAAGAGCAAGTTGACTGATATGAAATAAGTAAAGCATAAGTAATACTCACAAACCATCGTGAATATCGAATAATCCAGAAATGGAATCCAACAATGTCGATCCTTTGACATGAAACAAAAGCTGCTAAACAAGTTCCAAACCAAAACCCAATTTTAGAAAGTATCAAAGCTAACATTGGAATGACTTCACCAAGTGTCCTTGACCGTGGACACGGCTAATCGATTAGATTTACACTCTGCAGAGGTGTACATTTTGCCCATAAGGAATGATCAACCTCTTTTGCCAGATCAGTTAACACACTTCCTTTGGTGTGTCAGCAAGGAGATCATACAGAGCCGTTATATTATTTAGATGTGGCCTTGAACCAGCCCGGGACGTTTGACCCTCGCCATGGAAACAGAAACACTCACCCAATCCATAGATCCTTTTTCATCACACCCAACACCACGTTTCTGTTCATGGCAAGGCGTACACTGTTGCATTGGTATGTAGAAACCCCTACAGACAGACAAAACCGGAATGCCTGTGCAATCTCCCGCCTTCCTTAGATGCAAAGCCACACCTAAACAACTTAATAGGCTAAGACCCGCCCATACAAGCCCTCGTGGTTGTACAAAAATCTTGGATCTATAGCGTCCCATTGCTCGGTCCTTAATCCGACACGGGCGATACTCCACCCTAACTACGTGCAAATCCCTCTGCACCTCTGGCTATTGCCAATAATCGCCCGCATCAAAACTATAGTTTTATTTTGGGTTTTTAATCAAAATACCCATAACCAACAGATTTATTTCCAACATTTTCCATTTCTTAAGAAACAAGTTTTGATCTGATCATCATTCTCATTTGTTCTAAAAGCATGGCTAAGCATGGATAGAAGTAATCGCATATAACCACAATAACATTAAGTAATTGTCTAAGCTCAATCTATGGTTATCAAGGTACACATGTTCATACTTATCAAGGAAGTTTCATGAGACAACAGGTATAACTACCAGCACCACAAAATAGCGAATTTACAAAAAGTAAACGCATGCACGAAACATTTTAATAAACACAATGCAAATTAAATACCGGGATCAAGATGGTCAAAGGGGGTGCTTGCCTTGCTTATTTATTGCTTACGACGAAGACGAAGCCACGACTAACGGAGGCAACGACGAAGGAAGGGACGTCGGATTCTACACGTCGATCGATCGAAAAATATAGCAAAAATCCAACTTCAATAAGGGCAAAAAGAACACAGACAGAAAATCAAATAAAGATTCATTGCAGAAAACAGGGATGATTTAGGGTTTGGATTATTTAAGTAATTACATTATGCTTATACTTAATGGCTTTATGACAAACAAAACATGGTTTCTTTTATAGATTATCTATTCTTGATTTACGAATTCAAGAGGCTAAAAAATTATGAATTCTAGTATTTATAACTTCGAATTATAGATGCTAAAATTATTTGGATTAAAAGAATTAAAACACTAGTTAAGGGTTACGCTAATAGCACTTAGCCTTAAGTGATTTGCATAAGAAGAGGTTTTAACTAAGTTATAATTGATAGCTGGCTAATTAGATTTATTTATAGTTATTAAGAAGGTTCTGGTGATACAAATATGTTAGTTATAAACTTCATTCTTACAAGGTTCACATATACTGATTACGATAAGGTTCACTAAACATGAAATCAACGGTTATTTGACTACTAGAGTTTATATGCAAAACATGACGAAATAAAATTATTTCTTTGGAATTGGATAGCATATAATTTGAAGAATATTTCTAAGCTGATTTCATACATTTTGGTGTTTAGACGAGACATTATTTTCATAGCTGAAAACGCTTATGTGATATTAAAGGTTACGAAAACCATAATTTTTAAGAGTATTCAACTAGCAAGATTTACTTGAAACGTAAGTTGTGAATAAAATATTTTTCTAGAATATGGTAGTACATATCCCAAACATCATTCCTAAACTGATTTCCATAGTTTTTGCATTTAGACGAGAGGTTCTACGGGTCGATGAAAAAGCTTGAGTGATCAAATAGCTACACGATAAGGACTCAATTTTTGTGACTACACCGTCTAGGATAATCTACTCATTTTTCAGTTATTAACAGGGTATGACATTAGAAGTGATTTAACGTTGATTTCGCGACAATTGGCTTTTATCTGAAATGTTTTCCATATAAGAGGTCATTAGGGTTCAACATGATCCTATTTCGACCTAGCACAAACATAAGATATTTTTGTATAAACAGAAAGAGTACTATTTTTCAAGGCTATTGAATTTGGTTTTGTCAAATTTGGAGTTTATTTGTGAAAGTTATAACTATTTGAATTATTCAAACGTTAATACTCCGACTATTAAACATTTACTATTTTATATATTAAAATTTAAATATTATTATTCATCTGAGATCCTTGTAATGTCAGGAGCACAATAAAACTGATTTGGTGATTATTTGAATTCATTTGATCTATATTACAACCATTTGACTTTCTATGCTATATGTATATACACATTTTACATTTAAGTTATTTCACACTTTTCAAGACATTTCAAATCAAATTCACTTATTAGTTATTTTGGCAAATAAAGGTATTCTACTGTCATGCTAATATTTGGAAATCAATTTTACTTATTCCTTATTTCTTTTATTCAAATTATGTATATTTGAATTTCTAGTGCACTGAATACAATCTTTAATAGAAAGTATTTCAAACAATAATGAAATTTAAATATTTTCATATATTTGAACTTCTGTAAGTACAAGGATTTCACTAAAATTAGTTTCATTCAACCCTAAGTTTGCTTACAATATTTTAATATGTAGCACTTCTTTAAGTCTTTTCATTAAATTTGAATTTAAACTTTACCCAGTGAACATTTTCAAAATGTTATTGCATATTCTGAAAGCACTAGATTTTAGATGAATATATAAATTGATTTCACTCAATTCGGAGTTATAATGCAAAATCTATAGGCATTTGAATCATTTCGGGTATTGAAAATTAAACTAAAATTCGGAAATACGTTTTCAAAATTGGAAAGCGCCTTTTACCGCATGAACTGCATTCTGCTCGACTGGCTGACAGGAGGGGCCCATTGTGCAGTGACCGAAGAACAGAGGGGCGGTTAGGGCACGGCGGCGATGGCTCTCCGGCGAGGTTCCGGCCGAATGGGTGGCACGGTAGGCACCAGGGGGTCGTGGCGCATCCGTGAGTGGTGTCGATCACTGCCGGGGACAGCCGGAGTGAGCTGCCACCGGCGGCATGCGGCGGAGGGAGGAGAGGCTCGCCGGAGAAGAAAAGGAAGCTAGCTCCAGCCGAATGGGTAGCGTTTTAAGCATCCACGAGGCTATAGCACTCCATTTTTCCGGTTGGTTGGGCCGGAGCTTGGCCGAGGGAGCACGCCACCGTACGCCGGAGTTGGAGAAGAAGGGCGAAGGGTGCGGCGGTGCTGCGGGCAAGAAGAGCAGAAAGGAGCGAGTGGGATGAGTTCAGTGAGGCTCTAGTAAGTTTCAGAAACAACTAATTTGGAAGGAGGCTCACTAATTTAGCTCAATCGTGATTTCCACCCTTTTCGGTTTTCTGGCGAAAATGGCGAAGAACATGGTTTCAGGCTTCTGCGCTTTGGTTCTAGGAGTGACTAAGAATAAGGGGAACTTCAACGCGACGCAGGGTTGATACTTATAGCCTGGAGCGTCGGTTCTCCAGTGTTTGAACGCGTGAGCTGAGGATTGCGGCGCTTCTGGAGTCCGGCGACAAGTTGGCGCATGATTTCAGCCGACCCAGAGGTGATGCAAGGTCGACAGTGTGGCACAAATGCACCAAGGACAAGCCGTGGCAGTGATCCAGCGGGACGGCGCGAAGATGCATTAGATCGGCGAGGCAGGCGCGAGGGCTTAGGAGAGTTCACGCTTGTCTCGGGCGAGAGGGGAAAAGAGAAGGGGTAGTGAAACCAGGGGCTGACGGGTGGGTCCCAAGACCACCGGCAGTGAGAGGAGACTTCCCCGTTGCTTCCAGCGCACCGTTACGGAAAAGGAGGCTGGCCCACATGTCAGCGAAAGGTGATGAGGCAAATGGATAAGCGTGGCCGGGACAGCCCCATGTGAGCATTAAAATCACTATCAAATCACCATACAATTTTATAAAACTTTTTGACTGAGTTCTCCTAGCAGTTTCTATCCTCTAGTAAAAATTTGAGGTTAAAATACCGCATGGTTGAATTATAAAAATTCTGACACTGTACATCAGCCAAACTTTCCATTTCGGGTTTTTATTTCTTTAAGGGTTCAAACCGTATTATTTATTTTTGAACCTTTTATGAGGGGTTATATCCAGGTCAAGGATGTCTCTGTAAAATTTTCAAGTTAAACTATTGGGTAGTTATTTTATAAAAATTCTGACATGAGGATTTCTAGTTTTCAATTGTTTCTATTTTTGAATTTTTGGAAGGCTTTGCTGATATGATACTTTCCTGATATTTTTAGCAGATGTAAAAACTACTATACGGGTGCTATGGTAATTTTTATAGCTCCATATAAGTTTCTATTATTTTTAATAAATTCTGACTTCACTGTTTTTTGTCAAAAAGAGAAGACTAAATATTTTATTTGTTTCATTTCAGCACCAAGAATTTTCTACCAGGTGATTTTACTGGTTTACCAGCATGACTAAGGTCTCATGGTAATTTTTCTCATTTTTACTTTCACCTCTATACATTCTTACCATTTCCCATTTGATAATTCTATTTGTTGGACTTTTCATTCAATACAAAAATCCAGGGAAATCCAAATAAATTCCAATAATGCCAGAAAAAATCAGAAATAATTATATTCAAATCCAAAATATTTAATTTCCTATTATTGTATTTTTGGGATGTTACATATACCCCTAATTAATAAATATCAATCTTTACTTTATGTTTTCTACATGCATGTATAGAATATAGTGCTTAATAATAATAATTAGAGGTAATTTAGTTATTTTCAATATCCCCTTAGTCTATGTGCTAAGAAGAAATATGCTTTATAAATTTGGACGAAAGAAGTATCTATGTACGTATTGCAAGCTATGTATACTTCAAAACTAATAACTGCCACTAGGTCTAGACCTGTTGCGATGTGGCTTGGGGATTCAGTTCAGCCATGGGAATACCATGGCATGCAAAATCTCAGCCAATATTGGCGACTCAAGGATTTCTCCCAATCTTGACTTTTCTCTCCCCGGCCATCTATAAATACGCATGCCCCTCCTAATCCCTAAGCCGTCCACACATCGATATATCCTAGCTAGCTCAGTAGAAGTGTAGAACACACAATATTCGAATTAAGTAGCTAGTAGGGAAATCAACCACAACGATCGACAATGGCGTCTCCGGCCGCCTCTTCGGTGCTCCTTCTCCTGCTCACTGCCTTCGCCGCTGGTGCCAACGCGGCGACCTTCACCATCACCAACAATTGCTACTTCACAGTGTGGCCGGCGGCCATCCCAGTCGGCGGCGGCGTGCAGCTGGACCCTGGCCAGACGTGGACCATCGACGTGCCCTACGGCACGTCCGGCAGGGTATGGGGCCGCACCGGCTGCAACTCCAACGGCGGGGGCTGCCAGACAGGCGATTGCGCCGGCGCACTCTCCTGCACCCTCTCCGGGCAGCCACCGGCGACACTGGCTGAGTTCACGATCGGCGGCGGCTACGGCAACGACTACTACGACATATCGGCGGTCGACGGCTACAATCTGCCGATGGACTTCTCGTGCAGCACCGGCGATGCCCTTCGTTGCAGGGATTCCAGCTGCCCCGACGCCTACCACCAGCCCGACGATCCGAAAACCCATGGGTGCAGCGGCAACAGCAACTACCAAGTCACCTTCTGCCCATGAGCTAGGCCGTACGTACGTCATGCATGCATATGGCACGCAGGCACGCAGCCATGCATGACGTATAATATATAGTATATGACACGCCTAGTACTACGTACGCGCATCACAATATATATCACATATATATGTATATATGTACACCCTAGCTAGCTACTCCAGGTAGTAGGCCGCTGTACGCGCGTAAAATAAAGTTGATAATGAATAAAACGATTGTACGTCTATTCATGTACATGGACGTATACGTAATACATGATTACATGTGTATCGATGCAAGTGCTTTCGTATATATGGGCCTTCAAAATACGGTTGTCTTCAACAGACTATGATCATCCTTTCTCGATCTGCAAGGGCTGATCCAGGGTGCTCGGTATGCTGCGGCATCTCTAAAAATTTGAAAACGTTATAAGATGGTCTCTTCAATAAGCTAAATTTGTTGATTGAATTGTTTGATTTTGACAGTTTAGAAATTTTAAGATCTTAAAACAATTTGTATTGTACTATTAGCAAATTTTAAATATATATATATATATGTTGAATTTATAATATTACGAAATCATTATATAAGACTATAGTATTATACATGCGAAATGTGTGCACCTCTATATAAAGTTTTCTAATTTCACTGCTGTTGATCGGTCTCGACGGGATGGACTTAGGAGTACGACCTAAGTGCTTGGAACTTGGGTGCAAATCCTAAGTTCCTAGGTCAACAAAGTCTGAAAAGAAGTTCGTTCGAAAAATATCCTTAAGTAATTAATACAAAGATTGGTCAAAAGTAACTAATACCATGTTTAATGGTCTAGATTTTCTTTACTTGTCATAGGTTTTATCACACCCAATCACCTAAACGGGTGACCATGATGACGTACATCTACATCCAGATCGACACCGGCCAAGTTAGGTATAAATAAATCTCCTCTTATTTTCCTTGGATGGAACTTTTTTAAAATAATATATTTTTATTCAAACTGCAAAAATATACCTCGATCCAAAAATTACAAAATATACCTCCGTCGCCTTTGAATGGGCGACAGGCTACAGAGGCCTCGTCGCCTCCGAATGGGCGATATTGGCACTTGTCGCCTCTAAGTAAGCGATGTGTCCCTTTCCTATAGCCAGTTTGTAAAATAAATCATAACTTTTTCATATGATCTTGAATGGAGATGAACTTTATATGAAAATTATAGCTCTCGACAAGATCTACAACTTTGGTATACAAATTTTTTTCATTTGAATCAATTTAGATGGCCAAAAACGAGATAGAAGTTTCAGATCTATTTAGATCTGAACTTTCCATCCCATTTTTGGCCATTTAATGGATTCAAATGAAAACAATTTGTATACCAAAGTTGTAGATCTTGTCGAGAGCTACAATTTTCATATAAAGTTCATCTCCATCTGAGGTCATAAGAAAAAGTTATGATTTTTTTTACAAACTAACTACAAGAAAGAGGACATGTCGCCCACTCAGAGGGCGACAAGTGCGACAGAGGCCTCTATAGCCCCTGTCTCCCATTTAGAGGGCGACAGAGGTATATTTTTGTAATTTTTTGAGATTGAGATATATTTTTGTAATTTAAATAAAAAAATATATTATTTTAAAAAAAATTCTCCTTGAATGAACAACACTAATGCCAAGACGTCAGTCCTACATCAATACATAGAGATCATCGCTAATATATCTACATCTTGGTACCAATGTAATCGGCAATCATAATGCCATTGTAAGATCCAAAGTGTCCGACAAGGAAGATAAAGAAGTCTAGCACTTCATCAATTCAAGGAATTCGTGGTAAATATTGTGTATCTCGAATCTTCAACGTAAAAGCTAAATACTGACGTACTTTATCCATGTTATTAAGATAAATAGGGGGATCTTAAAAAATATCCGGTCCCAATGCCCAAGTAAGATCAGCTAAACTGACTTACATGCACCGACGAGAAGACAACCGCTACTATAACCTAGAGTACTAGCTAGCGTGCTAGCATAGTACTTTCTGATTTATCAGAATACAAGCATCTTAGTACAGAGTCATCAGAAAGCGCGGCGTGCCGCCGCGCTAGGTACATGCTATTCAAATAAAGTATTATTGGAAAATATGAGTAGTCAACAATAATAAACTGTGCAAAATTGTAGTTATGTATCAAAATTACGTACGAATAACTATTTTTACGAAGTCAAGTAATACCTTTGAGATCATGAAAGCGTGACATGCTCAACTTTCCAAAATAAGGAAAATTTTCTTCGGACTACTAATTTTTTATTATATCTGACAAAAGCTATGAAAACACAATATTATGAAAGTATTTTTTTATGAAAAATTTATTTGTGCCATTCTGATATATTCAAACTATGTGTTTTAAACAATAGACTTAGTCAAAGTTAAGTTTGATTACATGCACTTTAGGGTGCCACTCTTTTTTGACTAGAGTATTTTTTATATGTAGCTTGATATAGTTATCTTAGTTTAAATAAGATCCATAATAACATCTAATAGTTATAGTTGTCATTAGGTGTACCACCAAATTGAGGGACATGTGGTTTTTTTCTTGGGTGAATTCCTTATACGCTATCAAAAGGCTATATCATCACTTATATGTCACTCATTATCTTACTAACATGTAGGACCAAACCCTACATATCAGTGACACAATTAGGATTTTGCAAAATTCCACTGTCAAGAGTGTAACAATGATCATACCTTTGTATGGTAGCTACAAATTCAATTAATTAAATTCTATAGATGTAACAAAGTAAATTTTAAATAAATAAGACATTTAGATTAAAATATGATAGCTAAAGACTAACTTCGTTAGCTATAGCACGGGAACAATAAGAGTCAAAAGGAGGAAAAAAACTCAATAAAGCATACACTACTACACAAATGCTCATCACTAACGGTTTGGAAAACTCATCACTGACGGTTTCATGAACCGTCTGCAAAAATGTGTGTAACGACCTCCTTTTTCACATAAATGCAAAAATAGAAATCTAATGCACATACAGTACTAGTCCCATGATTAGTGGCTAGTACGTACATTTTCAACAATTGGAATCACATCCATACCTCATTTTATTCAAGCGGAAGTTATTTATACAATATATTCTTACAACTCAGAGTATATAAATATAGCAACAGAAGAAGTAAAGTCTTGTAGTATGCCCATCCAATCCGTCAGGCAATTGAAAAGGTATAATCCCTAGAAAGGTCGCTTTATTGAAAATCCCGCATCCTGCGATGAAAATAGACCTTTTGAAGCTTCGCTATCTTTTTTCAGCTAAAACAACGTAATAAGCAAGGGTGAGTACTTTACGTACTCCGCAAGACTTTAGCAAATCCTATAATATATGCAGGCCATTTAAAAGGAAAGGCTTCTACAGTTAATTTGCATAAAGCAAAATTGAATTTGCAAATCAAGTTGTCATTTGCAAACGGAATTTAATAAAACAAGTTTGACTGATAAGAAACAAGTAAAGCATAAGTAATACTCATAGCCCTCCACGAGCATTGAATAATCACTACTGCAGGAATATATATCACAATCGGTTCTTTTTCGTCATCACAATCGGTTCTAGTGGTGATACAAAGTCATTAGACAGTGATGAGGCGGCGCTATCACAGTCGGTTTTTGCCCGATTATGATAAATGCATCATCTCAATCGGTTCTCGCTCAAAACTGATAGTGATAAGGGCATCATCACAATCGGTTCTTATAAAGAAGTGATAGTGATGAGTAAGTCATTACTATCGGTTCTGAGAAAGAAGCGATAGAGATGATGCATCATCACTATCGGTTTTTAGAAAGAACCGATAGTAATGAGTGGCTCATCACTATCGCTTCTATCTCAGAACCGATTGTGATGTTCCTCTCATCACTATCACTTCTTTTTAAGAACCGATTGTGATGTGCCTCTCATCACAATCAGTTCTAGCTCAGAACCGATTGTAATGTAGTGTACATCATATTTTTAGCTCTATTTTGCCATATAATAGCACACAATAAATGATCATTTACTAGTGGGTACAAACATAGCTAGTGCATAGAAACAATATGAGTGTATGCAATACCCAATACAAAATATCTATCATTGGGCTATTTAATAATACAATTATCCTTATTTTTGTAAATGGTATTAAGATAAATCTAAAAATAAAGAACTAATAATCATCAAACGAAGTGATGGGTGATTAGGAGTGAATTCACAATGTACAATGCACTTAACCAGACTAATTTCCAATTTAGATGATCTAAACTATCAAAGGTCTCTTCATATCTGATGACTGGCAGTAAAATGAATCAGGAATATGATGTAATTTTTGTCGATGAGAGTAATATGATCTAATGTTCAAGATGTACATACTAGTTCCTGTCATATGAATACATAAGCTAAAATACAAAAACATACCTGGAACTGCAATGTAAAATCCAACTTGGGAGCTTGAGTATAAGTCATGATGTTTTGATAAGTAAGTAGCTTGACCCATATATGCCAAAATCAGTGTAGGGTAAACTATAGAAGTGAAAGCAAGTTGTTAAAAAAAATTAAATGATTAGCACAAAAAAATATATAAAATGTTATGTAGGAATTCCCATACAGGATCAAAAAAAATTACCTAGATTGCACTGTATGAGAAGTGTCCAAGATCTGCAAACATTGCTTCAGATCCTGCACCATCAGGCAAGCTATATAGTGTAAAGTCCAAAAGCATGCATGCAGAGTAACCAGACTAGAACTATTGGGGCAAAGAGAAATCCAACACGATGTGTACTTGCATGAAGGATATGTCATGAGTCAGAGATTGATTCGAATACAAAGCTACTAAATCAGAATTTTAGAAGTTGATCTTCATGAAGTAAACAATAGAAACAACTGAATATTATGCTGGAAGGCAATACGCCCAAAAGTACTGCTAGCACAAGTGAACGACGTGATAATTTCAGCGACACTGCAATAGGGAAAATATTAGGAAGTGGTCACCTACCGTCAGGCTTGCTTTGGCGATCAAACCTGGAGCGCCTAAGATTGATGCAGCCATTGCCATCATCACCACCACTGCCATACAGACAGGACCTATCCACCATGCCCCTGGTCTGCACCAACACCACATTCACACAATACCTCAGTTCAATGTTGATTCTTCAGGACAACATCGTGACAAGCAATATCTAAGAACGAACCTGAACCTTCATACTTAAAAGATGTATTAGAAGCCTAAAGACAGTGCGATGGTATGATATCATGAAAAGCTAAAATGTCAGCAAATACAATCACAAGCTTTATTGATAGAGAAAGCAAGTAATTAGCAACACATCTCTTGCAAAGGCAAAAGATTCTAAAGACACTTCTCTTGTTAATCGATTATATGGAATTCATTACTTTGTATGTGCCATGCATCCTATTTACATTTTTTATCACATGGCCAGAACTGTAGATTTTTGTAGGCATGAGTTGGAGGTGATTTAGCTGCGCCAGATTTACCCTACTCAAATATAGTAATACCAATGTCACCAAATGATCTTTTCACCAAACAAAAATTACCACTTAATGAAAAATAGAGCAGGTTGGGTTTAGTTATAATGTATAATCAAAGAGTCACTTTTCTGAAGTAAACAAAGGTGCCTATAGTATTGGGATAAGTCAAATTAGTCTCTTCTGTGCAGGGTGGATTTAGTTATAATGTATAATCAAAGAGTAACTTTTCTGAAGTAAACAAAGGTGCCTACAGCATCGGAACAAGTCAAATTAGTATGTTCTATTCTTCTGTTGTATACTTTAATTGGCATGGCACATGGATAGAACCACCATTACTCCACAAGTCAAGAAATCAACTACCTACACCACCTCCTGTCTTCGTCGATCCTAAATCCGCTCAACAGAAAGGGGATTCTGAAAGGCTTATCACAAACACAAAACAAGAACTGACTTTCTCCTACCTCTGCTGCTCTTGTTTCTCCCAAAATCAATAGGAGAGTGAATTGAGCTAGCCCCTTTTGGATCCCATCTTTGCCCCCGCTGCCACGCGTGCACGATGCTTCTAGTGGATGGAGGACCGACGAGCGATGTGGACGCAGGCACTGGGCAGGAATCTGCGTCGCTTCCACCACGCGGCTGTTAGCCGTCTGCTTTCATCGGGTGCACAGAGCCATCCACTTGTCTGTGGCCAGTGGCATTCGGAACACACCCGCGTCGAGTTCAGCTTCCAGTCGGGGGAAGGGGTCTACTTCTCGGCGTCGAGGTCGACCTCCTGCGCCATGGCCTTTATCGAGAGTTCTACGGAGTTGGGAGAGCTTGGAGGCGATGGGGGCGACCGAGGAGGTGGGGGCGCGGGTAGACGAAGAGAGGCTTTGGGGGAGCAAGAGCCAAGCGAGAGAGGTGGACGGGGGAGCGACAGCCAAGCGTGCGGAGGCGGAGGCGGAGCGCTAGGGCTTGGCACGAATGGGTGGAATGCTACTCCGTGCGCTCGCCTCTGCGACTTATGTCTTCGGCATCGCTATCTGTATCAGTTTTTAAAACGAACCGACTGCACAGATATCTATCTGTATCGGTTCCAAATAAAAACCGATATAGATGAATAACACGTTACTATCGGTTCCAAATAAAAACCGACACAGATGAAAAACACATTACTATCAGTTCCAAATAAAAACCGACACAGATGAAGGCCATATTACTATCGCTTCCAAATAAAAACCGACACAGATGAAGGCCATAGTACTATCGCTTCCAAATAAAAATCGACACAGATGAAGGCCATAGTACTATCGCTTCCAAATAAAAACCGACATAGATGAATAACACACTACTATCGGTTCCAAATAAAAACCGACATAGATGAATAACACACTACTATCGGTTCAAAATAAAAACTAACACAGATGAAGGCCATATTACTATCGGTTCCAAATAAAAACCGACACAGATGAAGGCCATATTACTATCGGTTTTAAATAAAAACCGATACAGATGAAGACTATAGTACGACCGCTTACAAATATAAACTGATATAGATGAATAACACATTACTATCGGTTCCAAATAAAAACCGACACAGATGAAAACCATATTACTATCTGTTCTGAGTAAAAACCAACACAGATGAAGTCCATATTACTATCGGTTCTAAATAAAAACCGACACAAATGAAGAACATAGTATAATCAGTTCCAAATAAAAATAGACATAGATGAAAACCATATTACTATCAGTTTATATTCAAAACTGACACAGATGAACACACATTACTATCGGCTTATATTAAAAACCGACACATATGACCAAAATTAACTATGCATGCACTGAGAAGAGGGGTAAGAAGTACTATCTCCCAGTGACAAAATGAGTACCAAGCTATTAAGAACTTATGGTCTATTAGTTGTTATTTAACATGGTGTCTTGCTTGTTGGTGGGAAAAAACAGTAGTTTTATTGTTATAATTACTGACTTGGTACATGCACAATTTCTAGCCTAAAAATGCATGCAAGATTAGAAAAGTCAAAAATTTCTCAAATAAAGTAAAAATTATTTGAGAATTACCAGAAATGAACATCAGACTAGTTAGAAGCTTTCCCAAAAATAATTCCCTAAAACAGAATTTTCTTTCAAAACGTATGGTAAATTGCAGATCACTATCGGTTCTTAACTAAGAAGCGATAGTGATGTGCATGCTCATCACTATCGGTTCTCACAAAAGAAGCGATAGTGATGACAACATGCACATCACTATCGGTTCTTATGTGAGAAGCGATAGTGATGTGCATGATCATTACTATCGCTTCTCATATAAGAAGCGATAGTGATGACAATGTGCACATCACTATCGGTTCTTTTGTGAGAACCGATAGTGATGTGCATGCACATCCCTATCGTTTCTCATATAAGAACCGATTGTGTTGTGCCCAATGCTACATCACAATCACTTCTAACATGAGAACCGATAGTGATTATTATTAGTGACTCTCCTAAGTCATCTATCACAATCGTTTTTTTCTAAAAACTTAAGAATCGACACAAATGAAGCGATAGTGATGTACCATTCTGTAGTAGTGAATTCAATGATCCAATAATCCAATTATGACATATCCATTCCTTGCCAACACGTGGTGTAACCATAATCTTTGCCAAAACAAGGAACATCAGGTGAAAATCATCCCATTTCGAAAATAGTAAAACTGCTAACCATGTGATGACATTACCAAGTGCCTTTGACCATAGGCGTGGCTAATTAATTAGATTTTCACTCTGTAGAGGTGTACAGCTTTACCCACAAGAAATGATCAACTCTTTGTGCAAGCTATTAGCACACTTCCTTTTGTGTGCCGCAGAGAGATCATAACATAACCATTACATTACATAGAAATAGCTTTGCACCAGCCCAATGATGTTGAATCTTTCTTATGAAGAAGAAACGTAATTAGGTAAAACATAACATCCATCTCAGTATGCAGATCATTAACATTGGCGTCCATCTTTGCGAAACGGTTTCTTCCCATAACAAGGCATACATTGTTGTATCGATATGCATTTACCCACACCTCGGTGTGAAAGCCCCTCATAAGTAAACCTAGAAAGAATTGCACATACTATTTCCCGCCTACCAATGTGCAAAGCCAAATCTAAGCAACTTAATAGGTTAAGGCTGTCCCATACCAGCACTCATGGTGTACGATTTTCTTGGTTTGAAAACAACCCATAGCTCGGTCCTTAATCAGACACGGGCAATAATCTCCCTATACACTACGTACAAGTCCATCCATTGCAAACCGGCTATTGCCAATAATTGCCTGCATATAAACCATAGTTTTATTTTGGGGTTTTTAGTCCAAATACCAACAATTGACATCATATCATAACCAACCTTTTTAAATTCTCCAGAATCAACTTTGATGTGATCATCAACTTCGTTGCTAATTAAGCATGGCTAAGCATGATTATTAATCGCATACACCCAAAGTGACATTATATATTGTCTAATCTTAACTCTAGGTTTATCAAGGTTCACATGTCAATGTTTATTAAAGAGGTTTCATGAGACAACAGGTATAATCTACCAGAACCACAATATAGTGAATTTACAGAAAATAAGCGAATGCATGAAACAATTTATAGACAAAGTAAAAATTAAATAATGGGATCAATATGATCAAAGGGGGTGCTTTCCTTGCTTAATTGTTGTTTATGATAAAGTCGTAGCTGCAAATGGCGTGGTTGACGACGGAATTAATGACGTCAGTTTCTACACATCATTCAATGGAAATATAGCAAACACCAATTTTCAATAAAGGCTAAAAGAAGACAGAGAAATAAATCAAATAAAGACTTGCTATAAAGAACGGACGCACTTCTTCCATAGATTATTTATTCTTGTTTTACGATTCAAGAGGCTAAAATTATGTATTCTTGTATTTATAACTTCGAATTATAGATGCTAAAATTATTTGGATTAGTAGAATTAAAACATTAGTCACCTTGTTAAGTGTTATGTATGATTAGCACTTTATCCTTAGCTGACTTTGCATAAGAATTCGTTTTGAATAGATATATATACTAGATCTGTTAGGTTGAGCTATTGGTTACATATTCTAGTTTTCAACTAGGTTTTGGTTAAAACAAATATCTTAAGCATTGATTTCTTATTTGTTATTAAAGCTCGTTTGTTCATATTACGGATTATGGAGATCATAATACTTAGGGTTATTTGGATGATAGGATTTATATGCAGAATATAATGAAACAAGATTATTTCTTCATAATAAGGTAGTATATACTTTGGGAAGCAATTCTAAGCTAATTTCATAAATTTTAGGATTTAGACAAGATGTTTTATTCTTTGCTGAAATAGCTTAAATGGCATTAAGGTTTCTGATGACCATAACACTTAAGGGTATAGAGTTAGCAAGATATAAATGCAAAGCAAGATGTAAAAAGAATATTTTTCTAGATTACGATAGATCATATCTCAAGGATAATTTCTGGACTGTTCTTCATAAAATTTGCATTTCGATGAGTTGTTTTATGAGTTATCGAAAAGGCTTATTTTGCTATCAAGATATATATACTTAAGGTTATTTTGCTATCAAGATATATATACAAAGCATGATTAAATGAGGTTCTTTCTTCAGAAGATTGAAGTATTTTCTCTGTATTATTACTAAACTAATTTTATAAATTTTAGTGCTTAGACGAGACATTTTATTTGCTGCTAAAATAGCATAAACGATCATTCTGGAATATATGTACGAACATACCTTTTACACTAGGGTCTCATTTTTATTCGTGAAACAATTCAAAGTCTAGTTTATAACTTAAATATTTTAGCATATTCAATTAACCTACTGACATACCAGTATATGGAAATCAACTTTAATCATTTTAGATTTCTTTTGCACAATTTATGCATTTTTGAACATATAATATATTGAGAACAACTTTTAATATTTTTATATATTTGGGTTCATAGAAGTCTAAGGATTCCAATAAAATTGGTTTCATTCAATTCTCAGTTCATTTGCATCATATATATATAGCCTATATTTCAACCTTTTCTTTAAATTTGAAATTCAAATTTGTCCAGAGCTCTTATCCAAAATATTTTTGCATATTCTGAGAGTACATGATTTTAGATGAATATAGAAATTTGATTCACCTTAATTGGATTAAAGATGCAAAAGATATTCATGTTTGGATCTAAGTCGGTTCTCGAAAATCCAAAGAAAATGAAGAATACGCTTTCAATACTTTGAAAGCGGCTTCTCATTTTTTGTGGTTTTATTTAAATCTCAGCAGACCGATAGGTGGGGCCTGCAGATCAGTGAGAGGGCGAGGCTGAGAGGGGCGCTGGCTAACAGGTGGGGCCCTCGCGGTCGCCAGCGGCGATAGGACGCCGGAGACGGCGAAGCGGTGGCACCACAGGGACTAGTGGGATCGTGCGCATCTAGGAGATGTCTTGGGACTACTAGTGGCGGTGAGTTAGTGCGCCACGAGAGAGGCGGCGGTCATGGATGACAAGCCGCGTCGGCGATTGGGGAAAGCTTCGATGGAATGAGTTCCAATTTCAGCATTAGTGACCCTACAGAGTTCCATTTTACCTGCCTTTAGCGTCGGAGGAGGCTTGAGCTGGGCTACCATCATGCGCCGGTTCTAGGGAAGAGGCTTCCATGATGGTAGCGAGCTTTTGGTTGAAGATCCTCAAATTTTGTTGAGGGCTTTTGGTCCTTATAGCTTGGTAATGCTACGACTTGAAGGATTTGCCTTCTGCTGATTCTAAAAACAAGAGAAATTGAAGGCTGTTCGCGGTTGTGGGTGAACGAAATGAGAGGGGAAGTGAAGGGCACTACAAGGCGATCACAGAGCGGCTTTTATAGTCGACGATTTGCTGTAGCGGAGCTTGAACAGCAGGTGTGAACTCAGCAGCAAATTGCAGCGGCTGAACAAAAGTAGGAATGGGCGTCGCAGCGGGAAATCCGAGCAGGGTGACACTGGGCGGCGGCGTGGCAATGAGAGGATGATGACGTGGTCTCGGGCGGCGCGAATCACACTGAATGGCGGTTACAATAGGCGGTGCCAATTCTTTTCTTCGCTCAGGGACTTTGGCGGCCAGAGGAAGACGAAGACTAGGGGCAGAGGCTGGTAGGTGGGCCGCACAGTGCCACAAGTCCGACTTGGCACTGAAAGATATGGTGATGTGAAGCAAAATTCAGTGCTTGACTAAGAACAGAAGGGAGTTGGGTTAAATGAATCAGTTACCTATCTTGCTATAAAATTAATGACAAATTTAATTCGTGTACCAGAGATGAGGAAGATTGTCCTATAAAAGTTTCAGCTTGAGATATTATGTGTATAATTTATAAAAATTCTGACAAGCTACTGTGCACAGATTTCAGTTTTCTGAATTTAATTTATCTGAGAGTTTATAACTTTTTAAATATTTATGAAACTTTTTGAGGAGGTTATTTATGGCTATATTAGTCTACTGTAAAATTTTCAACTTTAAATTCTTTATATTTTAGTTACTAAAATTCTGATATTGACATTTCCAGATTTTGAGTTTTCAGTTTTTGAAATTTTATAAATATCAAATATAATCAATATTTTTTGATTTTTTACTGTAGATTTATCTATCCAGGATGAAGATAATTTAAAAATTTTCACATCACATTTATGAAAATTTAATTTCTAACATATTTACTATCGTTAGTCATGATTCATTAATTACCTTTCTTTTCATCCTTTAATACTTTGACATGACTTTTAAATTATATTTTACGGTTATGGATATATCCAATAATTTTACGGGGATTTTTCTTATTTTTTTATTTTACAAATCTTTTCTTATTACTTATCCCATGTTTGATTATTCATTAAAAAGGAATTCTCCTTTCAAGCAATAATCAAAGAAATCGAAGAAAAGTCAATAAAATCCAGAGAATTCAGAAAAAGCATCAATAACAATAAGTAAATGTTTAAGGTTTAATTCCTCATTATGTTTTGTATTTTGTATTGAGGGGAAACAGAAATCATTACAATAAAAGATTTCTTAAGAACCAGAATTCAAGAAGAAATTCAGATTTGAATGAAATTTCAAAGTAAACTTATGTTTCCAATTTATTTTCATTTTTTTTGATTGGATGTTTTATTATGCAACTCATCCTTTTGTTAGGGTTGGATTTCAGGATATTGAAATAGAAGATAATATTTTAATTCATTCTAACATTCTAATTAAAAATTCTATTCAATTTCATTTTCTAATTTTTATATTTATATTTTTATTATTTAGAATTTTTGGGATGTTACAATGTGTTAGTGATAAGAAGGCATATCACAGACGGTTTTTGAACCATCAATAAAACTAATATCAGAGACGGTTCTATCTACGAACCGTCTGTGATAATCTTTTGTCTTAGATGGTTCTATGATAGAACTGTCTCTGATAGTAGGTAATCACAAACGGTTTTTAATTAGAACCGTCTGTGATATCTTTTTTTCCCCTAACTCACTTGGCAGAACTTCCATGATTAGTGTCTGATGTTTGAAATTTTATTCTCCTTAGTTATTTATGTAATGACATTTACAAGACACAACCAGTTATAGATTTTACAATTTAAATATCAAAACATTCTGGATGCATTGAGGCAATAGCTTGTCTGATGAGAGGGTCATAAAATATGAACATTTGTGTCCGAAGCAATTGCATCTAGAGTACCACGGAGATTTTTTATATTTTATCTCTGTTCGCCATCTCGACCGGTCTCGAGGGCCATGGCGATGGACAAATATTCTACAAAGCCTTCCATCTTTTCTGGAGTTGATTTTCCTTTTTAGAAGTCCCGAATGGAGTCGTACATCACTACTCAGGGTTTCCTGATATGGCAGAAGGTAAAACTCCCATATAAGGTTCTTGCCGATGAGAACGTCACGGTCAGCAATATGGCTAACATTGAGGCAAATGCTAAGGCAAGGAACATCCTCATACAAGCACAGTGAGTACGATAGGATTTCTCACCTCCATTCTGCTTATCAGATTTGGGTGACCCTCGATGCTTACCACGAGGGCACCACCCAAATCAAGATGGTGAGACAGGACCAATTCAAGCGTGATTACCACAAATTTGAACAACACGCTGGTGAGAGTCTTGACAAATGTTTTGTTCGTTTTATGAACATTTTGAGTGACCTCCAAGCAGTCGGTTGCATATACCCTGACTCGGATAATGCTCGACATGTCTTGACCGCGCTCGATCTTTGAATTTGAGAAATGAAGGTGACCACCATCAAGGACACTACTGACTTATCGAATCTGACTCTTGACGGGCTTTATTCCCGACTCAAGACTCATGAGATCAACGTTGTCTCCCGAAAAGTGAAATCTCAGTCGATGGCCTTGGTCACTGATCCCATTGGATCCTTTTCTGATTTTCCTACTTGTTTTTCCCTATCCGCATACAAGAGGGTGAGAGAGAGGAAGAGAGATGCCATTATCACCTGCTTTGAGTGTGGTGTCCCCAACCACATTCGAGCGAACTGCCCCAAGTTGGAGAAGGGCAAGAATGACTCCGACAATTCGGGAAAGACCGACGACATCAACAAGAACTGCAACAAGAAGCCTTCAGTTCATGACCCGGTGCGTGAGAAGAAGTACCACAACTTCTCGAAGAACAAGAAGCTCTTCCACCCCATCCTTGCCGCACTCGACGACATCAACCTCTCCGACACGGAGACCTGGAGCGACGAGGGCGAGGATGATCCACAAGAGAAGAACAAGAACGGCGATGACTTCACCAGGATATGCTCATGGTGGACGCCAATGGCATCAGCGATTCCGAGCTCTACAACAACTCAGACGAGGTATCCTCCTATGACCACCTCAATGAAACTTTTTTCAAACTAGGAAAATTTTATGCTAGAGCTAGAGCTAGGTGTGTGGAGCTAGAGATGAAAGTAGGTACCTTGACTCGGGAGTTAGTTTCACTTAGAACTTCTTCCTCCCAAGCTTCTGATAAGTGTTCTCTATGTGATGCCTTGCTTATGGTGCTTGGGAACCTAAGGACTATGCAAGATAGTGTATTTTCTGGGCTTGAGAGTCTTAGGTTGAAGGATGATAGCACTTGTTCTATTGATGCTATTCCTATGGATTCTAGTTTTCTTCATGCTCACACTAGTGCATCTTGTGAAAATTGCCCTAAATTGCTTGCTAAAATTGAAGCTATGAGCACTCACCTTAGGAAGCTATCTACTAGAATCAATGAACTTGAATTGCATGTTTCTAAGGACCCAGTCAGCTCATGTGAGGGCTGTAGGCAACTAAAACTTAACAATGAATATTTAAATATCAAGTGTGCTGAACTTGCTAAGGACTTACTAGTTAAGTCACAAGAAAGTTATTTGCGATGTGCTAAGATTGAGGGGGACTTGGATAAAATCCAAGTCGAATTTAGGAAGAAGCTAGAAGCCTAGATCCTTAGAATTAGAAACGCTCCTTGCGTTTCTTGTAAGGCCCTCAAAGTTGAGGAAGCCGTCGAGGAGAAAAATGTACGCATGGGTAGTTCTTCCTTATCGGTTCTTCATCTTCTTTCCCTGCTCTTCATGTGCCTCTTTCTTCTAGCGGTGTGAGTATCTCGTGAGTACTCTCGAGAAGTTTGTTGGAGGTAAAAAGAAGAACAATCTCATTCTAGACCAATCCAAGATTAGACGATTTAATCAGGGTCTTGGATTTCACTACTTGGAGCACGCTAGGACTCATCCTCCTACCATTGTGCGTATCTCCAAGAGTGGAGAGATTGTAGTTGCTCGTGGTGAACACTCTCGTGTTTAGGCTCTTTGGGGTTGTCCATGGATTTCGACCAGAAGGGTGCTCCTCCTGCTGTTTCTGCCTTTAGCAAGGCGAAGTACTCGTGCACCTGCTGTCGGAAGGATGGTCACCAAGTAGATTTCTACTTCAGGCGTGCCAAGATCACAAGGCGTGAGCGTGATGCTACTATTAGGAGTATTCAAGGTCATCCCTAGACCCTGAGTGATTCTAAGGCACACACTGCTGCTATACAAGTTAGATAGTCGTCTGTTTTTGGGCAATGTCCAGGACTCGGTTTTCAGGTTGTTCAGTCGAGTTTTAGTCCTAGAGCTACATGTTGTCAGTATATTTGCCGTCCTCTTGATATTCCTTGTTTTTCTCATTGAGGTAGATATAAGCGGCGTGAGGTGTTTTCTGGTAGGAGATTCAAGCAGCCTCACTGGGATGGTACGACCTTTGCACCATAGCGGGCCAACCCAGTTTCGACTCCTACATCTTCTACTAGTGTTGTCTCTGATCTTGTGAGAGTTAAGTGTCAGAAAGACACTAAACTCCAGCCTTTTGCTTCTATGGCTGATACTCTAAGGAGTAATATGGTTCAATATTGGGTTCCCAAGTCTTCACCTTATTCTTGTACTAAGTCATCTCTCTCTCTTGTGTCTTGATTAGGTTCGTCGGATGGGGAAGGGAGAGGTTTGGATTGTGGACTCCGGTTGTTCTCGTCAAATGACCGGAGACTCTCATTGGTTCTCTTTCCTAGTCCTAGCCCCCGGTGATGAGTTGATCACTTTTGAGGATGCTTCTTATAACATCCCAAAATTTCATTTCAAAAATAGGATAATTTTTTTTTAAATTATTATTTTATCAGTTGTCTCAAGTTTATTTGAATCCCCTTTATTTTCTGGATTTCTCACGAGTTCAAAAGAAAAATACTTTTGCCTATTTTTAGAAAAACTTAAAACTATTTCCTTAAAAAAAAATATCACAAGGAACTTCGGTGAATTTTCCCATTATTTGTTAAAATCCTGATTTCAAAATCTTTCCAAAAGTCTCATCAATTAAAAATATAGTTTGGAGACAAAATAAAAGATTTGGTTTTGCTAAAACTATATTATTTAATATAAATAAACCTAAGGGAATTTCTGCGAAATTTCCTACATTTGTCAAATTATATATATTCTAAAGCCTTTCCGAAAGCTTTAACAAAATAAAAATATATGTGGATATAAAAATAAAATATTTGGTGGTACCAAAATATTTTATTTGATCTCAAAATATCCTAATTAAACTCCCTGAATCTTCTTAGAATTTTTGGGGTTGTTTTAGTATTTTTCAAATTAAAAAGATATTAAAAACAATATAAAAGTATTTACTGTACACGAATAAAATTATTATTTTATGTAATAATATTTTATTTGTGTTACTAAGGCTGTGGGTCACGTTCCAGATTTTTCTCTGATTTTTAAACGGTTGCTTGATATTTATTTCGATTTTATGAGTAATACTTAATAATTCGGAGTAAATAATCAGGAACTGCTACAATAATTCCGGCTGATTTTCAGACATAACTCCGGCGAGCTCTCCTGGTCATTCCCGATCTTATTTTGATCTAAAATTTTTACCAGAGCTTCCTCTTACTGTCCTCTATATCCAGTAAAATCAGATTTCGCAAATGCCTATCGGAGCACCTCCGGCCAGCGATTTCTTTCCCAACTCCGGCGAGCTTTTCCCGTTGATCCATTGCTCCTTTGTAGCTGAAAATTGAACCCTAGACGCCTCTCCTCATTCCCCACATCATACTAAAAGATCAGCATCAGAATCGGAACGGAGCTCCCTCGGCAAGCCTTTTTCCTCAACTCCGGTGAGAACTTCGGCGAGCTCTACAGGGCGCTCCCGAACTCCGTTCATCCTCAAATTTTTTGTGGAGCACCCCCATGAAGGTTGCAAGACCTCTGTGAAACAGTTTTGGAAAATTCCAAACAGAACACCGCCGGCGACCCTTTTTCTCCTACAACATCGACGAGCTCTTCCGGTGCGCCGCCATCGCCGGCCGATCTTGGCATCGCGTTCCCTGTCGTTCCGGTGAGTTTTTCTGAAAACCACTCATGTCATCTCATGCCATATGGTCAGATCTATCTCTCCACCAAATTTGGTGCAGTTCCATCCGCGGAATCAAAAGTTACGGCCGTTCTGTAGACTCCTCTTGATATCTTATACACGGTGCTCACCCTAACTTAAGGTTTTGCCTACGGGATTTGTGCAGAAAAATCAATCTTCCCCGATCAGACTGCGTTCCAACGGCAGAAAACTTCGTCGCGCGTTCCCCGTTGATCCAGAAGGTAAAACTCAGATCCGTTCACGCCATATTGTGCCAAATGATCCCAGACAGCTCTCTGTATAGTTTGGTTAGGTTTCATCCATTATTTTAATAGTTATGATCGTTTGATCTATTAGCATTAGTAGTTGTTCGTCGACAGTTTTTGATCTGTCCGTTGGGTTTCTTCCAAATTCGGATATACCGTTGAGTTCGTGTCGCCGCGTTCTATGTGGTGCTCACTTCCCCTCTGCTGTTCCATCCACCGAAAATTTTAATATTCGTTACCGTCGCCTTTTGCCACCGCATGCTGCCGCCTTGTGCCGCCAACCATTTTGGTTTGTCGTGGCCATGTCATTGTGTCCAGAAGATCATTATCCCCTGTTTTGCCCACCGTTGAAGTTCATTGATCCCCGGTTGCCGTCAAAGCCATGTTCTAGAATCTACCTGACGTTTTTTGGCCTAGTCCTTCGTATCGGTGCGCATTTCGGTTCGCCATCTTTGGTAACATTTAATCGCAGAGCCAACCCTACCATCCTACCCTATGCCAAGTGTATTCATCCTTGAATCGTTTCGCTCAAACCCGGAGTTAACCCTTGGTCCAATTCGTCGTTAACGTCCCGCCGTTAACGTTCCATCGTTAACGTCCCGTTGTTAACATTTTGTCGTTAACGTCCTGCCGTTAACGTTCCATCGTTAACGTTCCGACGTTAACATTTCGTCGTCAACGTCCTGCCGTTAACGTTCCATCGTTAACATTCCGACGTTAACATTTCGTCGTCAACGTTCCGCCGTTAACGTTCCATCGTTAACGTTCCGCTGCTAACGTTTCTTCGTTAACATTCCGCCGTTAACGCTTTGCTCTCGCTTCGCTATCATCGCATACGCGTATTCCAGCAAGAGCGTAGCGCGATGTCATTATCCTTTCTATCGTCCTATCGTGATCTAATCCCATTCCTTGTGAGTTTGGCTTTATCATTCTATCATCTGCAAAGCCGAACCAAAACCTAACTTAAGACCGGTTCGATGGACTGAGTTCCTCGTGAGCCGCGCTGCCGGTATTGCGGTTTTCCTCGTCGTGTCCACCGTAGTAAGATATTTGTACTGTCTTACTACATATCGTCATCGCCTTGTTATCGTCAAGTCTCTTCTTTGATGTATGACTGAACCCCAGATCGGATCGCACTGAATGTCGATTCCATCCGTCCTCGTCTTATACCTGAAAATCTAATCTGCCATTAACCCAGAATTCATTCGTGGACTTGGTCGATAGACCATTGGCCATATGTCATATCCTAGTGCCAAATCTATTCTATTAGTCTATCTTTCTTTTGTTTGACTGTGTATTTGTTTAGTCAACAAAAGTCAACATTGAGCATCAGTTTAGTTCATCATGAACTAACATATCTTTATGGACCCGATCTATAGATCAAGAGTCCATATGTCAATATCTGTCCAATTGAGTTAATTAATCTCGAAGGATATCCCCTGGAATATACTCCGTCTTTCCCTAATTATCAGTTGTAACCTTCTCGATAAATCTTCTGAAAGCCTGTTCTCTTTCATCCGATCTTCGATCAAATCTAAGTTCCTAAATTCAATCCCTTCCGTTCAGTACCAATCTAATATTAAATTGGAGTTTATTTGAATTGCTTTTGAGTTTTGTTGTATTTGTGCTTCTTTGTCGTTAGACGTGTCGTCCAGAAGTTACCCAAAGTAGCTGAAGGACAAGGAAGTCGAAGCATTCGATTGAAGAGCCAAAGGTTGAGAAAGCCGAAGATCAATTAAAAAGAGTAAAGAGCAGTTTATAGCAAGTGCCAGGCAAGTTGTGCTTTGATCATGTTGAACCTACGATTACAAAAACTGCTATATTGTTTTACTTTATTGCATATTATTTGACATGTACAAATGTCTTCAATTAAATTTGGGACTTAGCTATTATACCCAATTGATCTATACCCTACCTTGCCATTTGTATACAATGATATATTGTCACCCTAGATTGGTTCATTATAGTTGGTTAGTAATAATAATTAACATGGGATGGTTAGACCGTATTAGTTGCTTAGCCATGCCACGTCATCATATGTACTTTAGTCTTTGATAAATAATATTGACTAATGGAATATGGAACGATGTTATGAACTTGTGTGTCATGTGTGGTCACACGATGAGATTGAGTTGCAGTGGCGAGAGGATGTCACGCAACGAGGTTAAATTGCTGATGGCACGTGGTGCTTGGTAATCAACTAGGGTGATATGATTTAGATTGGGGCAAGTGGCAAGGGGCGAGAATGCCAAGGTGGGCTCGATGGGCAGGGGGTATATGGAAGTCTTGCCTCGATCATCTTAAGGACTTAACCTTGCAAGCCTTTGACCCGAGTCAATCATGCGACCACATGTCTCATATGGGACAGACCTAGTTGATTAGGGTTCTGATATCTTTCCTCTGATACCTCGGGGCGACAGTACACGGAAGTGTATCTGTGCGGGGGAGCGTATGTAACACCCTAATTTTTGCTCTAAATTAAATTTTGGAGTATTTCTGTTTTTTGTGAATTTTTGGGAATTTATTGAAATTTATTTGGAATTATTCAAATATAGCCTTCCTTGAAAACAATTAAATAATGGAAAAGTTTTTGCAAAGTTTTATTGCAAATATTTTAATTGAGTTCCAAATATCTCAAAGTAATTTCTGGAATTTTTTTGCTATTTTAAAAGCCCCAAATGATTTAATTGAATTTCTAGAATTATTTTAAATGTGAAATGATTTAAAAATCAGTTGAACAATAATGGGCCGAGCCCAGCACTATGCTTAGCCCGGCCCAGTTCACCGCGCAAACCCTAACGCCGCCCAGCCCAAGCCGTCCGATCCGGATCGAACGCTTGTGAGTGTGCCACGTCGCCCGAACGCGTGCGCCGTCGGATCGTAGCTGCGCGGACGGCCAGGATTGCGCCACGTCGGTCGTTTACGCGAGATCACCGGAGTTAATGCCGTCGACCGTTACCGCTCGTTTCGCCGCCTGTAGCGTGCACGTCGAGGCCCCTTAAAGTGCACCGAGTGGCGCGTCTGGCAGATTTCTTCTCGCCGCATCTTTTGACTCCTTGCACGCACGCCGAGACCCTCTCTAGCGCCTGAGTGAGCTCGCCGTAGTTGCGTCTTTGTGCCACCACTGTTTTTCGTCGTTTGCTACGCCGTCGGTCCAGTTCCGCCGTTTTCGAGGCCACCAGAGTACTCACCGAGTCGAGCCGCGTCTAACGAGCCACTTCTTCTCGCCGGAGAAGCCCCGCAGCGCCGTCGCCAAGGTCGTCTTCCCCAGCTCCGGCAACCTTCGCTTCTTCGCCGCCGTCAACTTCGTCGAACTGCGCTGACCGTTCGATCTGCATCGTTCGGTTCTGGTGAGTCCATGTAGCCCCTTCCCTGTTTATGTTTAGATCGAACCATGATCGTTAGATCTTGACGTGTACGGTAGAGATTAGATCTAGTCTCTGTAACTTGGTTACATCTCAACCCTTGGATCATTTTTGGATGCGTAGGATTGAGCCACGTCGTGCCATGAACAGTAAACCGCTCGGGTACCGTGGACCGTTAGATTAGATCTAAACGGTAGAGATTGGATCTGGTTTTGCCCTAAGGATCCGCGCCGTTCAGATTTGAGCGCGCGGCGGAGATGGCACCGCCCTCGCCAAATCGCGTCTTTGGCGTGGGCGTTTTGCGCTTTGACCGGCGAGACCGATCTAGCCGTCGATTTCGGGTGCACCGTCGCGATTATGCCGCGTGTCGTCGCATAAACCAAGGCGTCGCAGTGGCGGCGCGGTGCTGGCCGTTGGATCTGAGCGACCGTTGGATGTGAGACGCGTGGAGGCGTGGAGCCCGAGGCGTCGCCGCGTTGGATGCGTGGCTGACCGACGGATGCGCGACGCGTGTCGCACGCATCTCGGTGCGCTGCGGTGCGCGTGAGGAGATCTGGCCGTTGATTCAACGAACGGCTCAGATCTTGCCACGTGGCTGCACTGTTCTGGTGAACCAAGTCCACGGTGGACCAGAGCCGAACCGTGGACCCAGTCCATAGACCAGAGTGACGTGGCAGCCTCTGGGCGTGCCACGTGTCATGCTGACGTCATCGCTGACGTCATAAATATTTTTATATATAAACATATTTCGACCGAAATTCATTTCTGTGTTGACGTCATCATGACGCGATGCTGACATCATAAATGCGAATTTCCAGTATAAAAATAATTTGGAGAAATCAGATTTTCTAATTTCTGTATTTTCAGATTTTATCCAAACTTCAAATGGCTATAACTTTTGAATTTTAACTCGGATTTGGGTGATTCAAATTTTGATCTATTTAATGATGAATTTTATTTGAATTTTTGAGGTCATCTAGTCTTCTATATTAGCTATTTATTGCATATTTGGTTTGTACGCGTAGACGCAAATTTGCCGGAAAGTTTCGAGGAAGAATTCGTCGCTCAAGACCAAGCTTCGGAACAAGACCAGCAACTCTTTGAAGGCAAGTCATGCTTTGATCATTTTGATCCCAGGTTTTAAAATGTAGTTTATGCTTTGAAACTATGCATGCTTATTTATTTAAAATGAATTTAAATTAATTTGGGATAATGTAGTTAATCAACCCATTTTGTTATGCCACCTTGAATTATTAATTGTATGCCCTAAATCATTGTCACCCTAAGTTTGACTATATTAGTTGGATGTTAATATTGTGCCAACACGGGAGGCTAGACCGTGAGTAGATGCTTAGCCTTGCAACGAATCATGAGTGATCTTTCGGAAAAATGCTACAATACTGATTAAAGAAATATTGAATGTATTTCGAAAAGTGGTGTGATGATGCCACATGATGAGATTGAGGTACAGTGACCTGTGTGGTTCCGTACCGATGTTAAGTTATTACTGGCATGTGTTGCACAATAATCAACTGGGTGGAACATGATTTAGACTGGGGCAAGTGGCAAGAGGCTGTGTGCCTGGTGGGCCTGTGTGGTATTGGGTTGATGAGTGATGTGAGTCTGTGTGCCACATTGGGCTGTGTGCCTGGTGGGCCTGTGTGGTATTGGGTTGATGAGTGATGTGAGTCTGTGTGCCACATTGGGCTGTGTGCCACTGTTGAGTGTTGGAAGTCTTGCCTTGGTTATTTAAGGACTTCACCTTGCAAACCTTTGATCTGAGTCACCCGTACAACCACATGTCTGATATGGGACAGACCTAGTTGACTAGGGTTCCGATATCTTTCCTCTGATACCTCGGGGTGACGATACACGAGGTGTATTTGTATGGGGCGCGCACTGTGCTACGGCTTGGTGCCCATCCAATGGTGATTGGCCGGTCCTATACTTGGCTCTGTGTGAGGAAGTGATAGTGAAGGCAATCTGGGAGAGGTTCTTTAGTTAAGGTAGAAGTTCCTAAAAAGCTTTGTTGCGGACAATCACCTGTGTGGTGAGCGGTTGTATCTTGTGGGTAAAGTGTACAACCTCTGCAGAGTGTCAAAACTATTCGAATAGCCGTGCTCACGGTATTGAGCATTGCTCGGAGATTACAGTCAAGGGGTAGATTTTCATAAACAAAACATGGAAGGGGTGGCTGTGTGCCAGAATTGAAATGAACTGTTAAGGCTGTGTGTCAAGAATCTTCGAAGAAAAACCATTTGAAGAAATTAGTATTACTTATATATGTTTCACTGCTTTAATCTAAATAAGATACTGGTTTAAAAATGCTGTTTGATGCAAAAGAACCATTTAAGCCAATCCCTTGGAATAGGCTTTGCATATAGTAATAGCGCTGCATTCTGTGCATTACTTGTTGAGTGCCTTGTGTACTCACCCCTCCTTGCATGTCAACCCCAACATCAGTGGAAGAGTCTACACCAGTATGGGAGGAGGAGTACGTCGAGGATGCGGGCAACTAGGGGGCAAGCCCAGTCGGTTGCCTGTGGCAAGATGAAGGATTCCACGACCTTTACTTATGTTCTGCTGCTATTTCTTTACTTTGAATAATGTAAGCCCTGCGTGGCTGACTTATCTGTAAGGAGACCATAAGGTCGTACAACTCGGTTTATATACATGTTTGCACTATTTATTCTTATATCTTTGTGAATGTCTGTGATGTGCAACCTCAGATGATGTGTGTGCTAAGCGTGATCTCGGATGCAGAATATACGAGGGTCCGAATTTGCGATTCGGGTCCCGACAATACTGCACTGTCCGCGGCTTGGTACCCATCCAACGGTGTTGGCCTGTCCTATACTTGGCAGCTGCGTGAGAGGAGTGATAGCGAAGGCAACACCGGAGAGGTTCTTTGGTTAAGGTAGAGGTTCCTGAAAGGCTTTGTCGTGATTTCTCTGCCGGCACACCAAAGGAAGTGTGCTAATGGCCAGGCACAAAGAGAATATCACGTCGTGTGGGTAAAGTGCATATCCTCTGCAGAGTGTAAGCCTATTCGAATAGCCGTGCTCACGGTATTGAGCAAAGCTCGGGAATTACAGTTAAGGGTTAGACTTTTGAAACAAAAACTTGGAATGGGATGGCAGGATTGCCATGAAAGGTTGGAACTTGACATAGGATTGGAAACTTGTTTTACTTGAGAAATGTTGAATTTATCTAATATAGTTATTTGTTTTACTGTCTTTCCAATTTATATATTGTATTAATTTACAAATGCTACTTATTGCAAAATAGCCATGTTAGCCATTTCTTTGGAATAATCTTTGCATATAGCTATGTTAGAATTGCATTCTGTGCACGACTTGTTGAGTGCTTTATGTACTCACCCCCTTGCAACACACAAAATCATCAGTTGAGGAGAAGACCACAACTTCGAAGGAGGAGAAGTTCCACGAGGAGGCGATTATCTAGGAGTTGAACCTTGTCAGTTGCCTGTGGTATATTGATGGGATTCGTTGACGTTCTTCTTTCCGCTGCTGTTTATTTATTTTGAGTTGAAGCCACCAAGGCATCACAAGTGTAAGTTTGACCTTAAGGTCATTCAATAGTTCTATATTAATAGATGAAGTCTTTATTTATTGTTCCGCTGTGTATGATTGTGATATTTCATCTATGTTGAGACTGTGTGCACTAGCGTGATCCTGGATTAGTGCTGAATACACAGAGGGTCCGGATTTGTATATTCGGGTCCCGACACTTCTTTAGGTAGAGTCATTGCCAAAGGTATCGTCTGCATTAATGAAAATTTTATTCTTAAGGACATTGCATTAGTGAGTAAGCTATAATATAATTTGCTCTCTGTTTCTCAGCTTATCGATGAATCTTTCGAGGTAAGCTTTAAGAGTAGTGCTTGTAGAATCTTTGATTCATCAGGGGAGTTAGTTTGCGGTATTTCTATATTTGGGAGAGTCTTTCGTGCTAATTTTTCTATTTCTTTTGGAGACTCTCTTCGTTGTTTGATTGCTTCTGAGTCTCGTGATCTCTTCTTTTGGCATAGGAGACTTGCTCACATTGGCTTCGATCATTTGACCAGAGTTAGCAACTATGATCTCATTTGTGGTTGTTCTGGACTCAAGATGGTTAAAGACTTAGTTTGCTCTCCTTGCCGACATAGCAAGATGGTTACTACTTCTCATCCTCCAGTCACAGGTGTGACGACTGATGCACTAGGACAGCTTTTACATATAGACACTGTTGGTCCAGCTAGGGTGCAGTCAGCGGGTGGGAAGTGGTATGTTCTTGTCATTGTTGATGATTTTTTGAGGTATTCTTGAGTATTTTTCATGGTCTCGAAAGATGAGTCTTTTACACATTTTAGGGGTTTGGTCCGTAGGTTGTATACGCAGTGATAATGGCACGGAGTTCAAGAACTCCTACTTTGAGAGTTTCTATGTGGAGTCTGGTTTAGAGCATCAGTTCTCCTCTCCCTACGTCCCTCAGCAAAATGACATTGTGGAAAGGAAGAACATGACCCTGATAGAGATGGCCAGGACGATATTAGACGAGTACAGTACTCCTAGAATGTTTTGGGCTGAGGCTATAGCTATTGCTTGCCATGTGTCTAATTGAGTTTTCTTGAGAGCACATTTGCATCGCACTTCTTACGAGTTGAGGTATGGGCGAAAGCCCTGTGTTTCTCATTTTCGTGTGTTTGGTTGCAAATGTTTCATCTTAAAGTCTGGTAACCTAGATAAGTTTGAGTCTCACTCTTCTGATCATATTTTTCTAGGTTACTCAACTTCCTCTTGTAGCATAGGGTTTCGAGTTGTGATGCGAATAGGATTATAGAGATCTGTGATGTGACATTTGATGAGAATAGCCTAGGAGCTAGACCTGATATATCAGAGTCTTCTTCTCTCTCTGAGACCATTTTTTGTAGTGGATGAAGATGGAGATAACGGTGTTCCATCTGATCCAGTCCCCTCTATACCTGAGTTGCCTTCTATTTCTATTTCTGCACCTCAAAGAGACCAGCCCATACCTTCAGACTCTCCTTCAGCGAGTGGCTCTATTTCTGCCTCTTCTGTTCATAAGATAGAGGCCACTTTTATTTCTGGACCTCCCCGCTATATTTAGAAAGAACATCCACCTAATCAGATCATTGGCAATCAGTTTGAGTTGTTCACTCGCTCAAAATCAAACTTGTCTAGCTTCTACCTCGACTCAGCCTTTGTTGCCTTTTTTGAGCCGAAGGATGTCTCTCATGTATTATCCGATGAGTCCTGGATTAATGCTATGCATGAGGAACTTGAGAACTTCAAGAGGAACAAGGTGTGGCAGCTTGTCGAGCTCCCATCTGTTCATAATATCATTGGGACTAAGTGGGTGTTTAAGAACAAGCAGAGTGAGGATGGGGTTGCCATTAGAAACAAGGCTAGGGTAGTTGTATAGGGCTTTTCTCAGGTTGAGAGTCTTGACTTTGAGGAGACCTTTACCCCTATAGCTAGACTAGAGGCTATTAGGATCTTGATTGCATTTTTGGCATCCAAGGGCTTCAAGCTTTTTCAAATGGATGTCAAGAGTGCATTCCTCAATGGCTATATTGAGGAAGTGGTTTGTGTCAAGTAACATCCAGGATTCGAGAACCCTAAATACCCAAACCATATCTTCAAACTTTCCAAAGATTTAATGGATTTAAGCAAGCCCCTAGAGCATGGTATGAGAGGCTTAAGTCTTATCTTCTCAGCCATGGTTTCAAAATGGGTATAGTACACAAGACTCTATTCGTCAGACACCAGGATTCTTATTTTCTACTCGTCCAGATCTATGTGGACGATATTATCTTTGGTGGCATTTCGCATTCTCTTTCTCTCAGTTTTTAGAAGTGATAAGCATAGAGTTTGAGATGAGTATGATGGGGGAGTTAAGCTACCTTGCTTCCAAATCAAGCCGACTCGGGAGGGTACCTTCTTGCATCAAGGCAAGTACACTCGAGAACTCCTGAGACGCTTCGATATGTCTGATGGGAAGCCAGTGATGACTCCTATGGCCACAACTGCTGTCCTTGAGCCTGACGAGGATAGTGAGCCTGCTGATCAGTAGGAGTTTCGATGCATGATCGGCTCCCTCCTATACCTTTGTGCCTTGAGACCGGATATACATTTTGTTGTATGTTTGTTTGTGCGCTCGATGTCAGGATTCTCCTCACGCCTCTCACCATTAGGCGGTGAAGTGCATCTTCAAGTACTTTCGAGCTACCACTGATTATGGTATTTCGTACTCTTCCTCTTCTTGTCTGTCCCTTAGAGAATTTTTTGATGCAGACTTTGTTGGCTGTAGGACAGATAGGAAGAGCACTTCTGGCACTTGCCAATTCATTGGCACTTCTCTTGTTTCTTGGTCATCTAGAAAGCAATCTGGGGTTGCACAGTCCACTTTAGAGGCCAAGTATGTTGTTGTAGTGAGTTGTTTTAGTCAGGTGCTTTGGATGCGATCTACTCTACGTGACTTTGGATTAGCAATAGCTAGTGTTCCACTTTTCTGTGACAACACTTCTGCTATTTGCATTGCAAAAACCCAGTGCAGCACTCCTGGACCAAGCATATTGATGTTAGATATCACTTCCATAGAGACCATGTGGAGAAGGAGGATATCGCGCTTCAGTTTGTAGAGAGTGACTACCAGATAGCCGATATCTTTACCAAGCCTTTGGATAACTCTAGGTTTGTTGCCCTGAGGAGTAAGCTTGGAGTTGTGTGCCCTTACAGTTTATTGTGAGGGGGAGCTAGTTTGTATATTATGTATTATATATATCTTTCTTTCAGCATTTCCTTTCTTTTGCTTTTTCTGGGTGTTATTGGGCTTATTGCTAGAGTTGTGAGTTCACTTCACTTAGACTTCTGGCATGCTTTGCATGGACCTATTGTCTTATGCTATAGGTTGCTATCATGCACAATTAGTTGTTCTCTCTTCTCTCTAGGTTGAGTTCCCTCACAGTCTTATAAGTCTAGCAGGTGTTGGGCCCCCTAAATAGACAGGGTCTTTGTTCACTCCTTAGCTTGGGATCTATAGTCAGCTTCCCTATGTCAGTCATTTGGGAAGATGAGAGCGAGTCTAAGCCATAGTGTTCTCTACTATCTTTTCTATGCTCTATAGCCACCCAGTTTACAGTTTTCTTGACTTCTTCTCCGCATTCTGTATTTTTGGTTTCTACCGAGTTCATTTGTGTTCTCCTTGCACCTAATTCTTCTAATAACTCATTTTAACCAGATTTGTGCTTAAAATTGATTCATTTGTTAACGTGGAGTTTGGGAATCTATTCATGCATTGTATATAGACTGCATTTTCTAATTTATGAGCTTTGTCTATTATGAAAATGATTTACTCATCATGCTATATACCATACTACATTATATGAAGAAAAATGCTAGCTTAGATATGTCCAAGTTCAATTTGTCTTGCTAAGCTTGTTAAAATTTTGAAAATTAAAAGCTTTAAATGAAAACTTGATGAAGCATGTTGCTTTACTTGCTAAGTTTCTTCTCTAGGTGTATTTGCCATGATTTGTGAAATTCTGGATATTTTTAGAGTCCCTATAACAACTTGGGTGAAACTTGTTTGATCTATACTTGAGTCCTTTATTTGCTCATAAATCAATGTGCTAAAATGAAAATTAAGCAACAATTACTCTATTTCTGCACATTAGACTCAACACCTTAATTCACAAGACAACCTCCCATTGCACTTAGGATGAACTTAGAGTGCATCGTGTATGACCAAGACCATCCTCTTAAGAGTTCTTCTTGAGATGGTCCAATATGGCTTGAGTAAATTGCTTTAAAAAACATAAGTAGGTAAAGAATGCAAATAATGTCAAAAATTTGCACCCCACTATGTCCTTCAAAGTATTAAAGAAAAATTTGCATTGATTGAAAAATAAGCTTGAAGGACCTTGTATGCACTTCTAGATTCCTCGAAGTGTTGAGTAGGTTGAACTCTAGTTTTTCCATTTGATCCTTTGAGTGGCTTTGCATCTAGTTTTGAAACTAATGCTAAGTGTTGCACTTGTCAAATCTTGCTAAAAATGACATATTTAAAACTAAGCTTGGACATGTCTTAGTTTAGTCTAATTTGCCATTGATGAGCTTGGTGTCATATCTTGTCCTTGTGATCACTTGGATAATCTTCAAAACTCTTTAGATGCATTTCATACATCCATGTCAAAGAGGGAGAAAATATAAAAATCTTGATGCCTATATTGCCAAAAGGGGGAGAAAATGCAGAAAAGGCACCAATAAAAAAATGGAATTGCATTTTGGATATTACAATTTTGGTGAAAACTTACTAATCTTAAAAATCACTTGCTCTTTCTTAGGAATTGCTCTAGAATCTATTTCGCCAACTTGGTCATGATCTCATTTCCTCTTTTCTTTGACCAAGTTTGGCTTTGCATCCAAATTGCTTTCTTTCTTCCTTCTTCAAACTCAAATTTATGCCTTTTATGTTGTTCGTCAATATACTCATCAAGGGGGAGATTGAAAGACCATGAGGAGGTCTACCCATGTTGGTGATGAGTATTTGACTAAATTTAAGCTTGGTATGCTCTGGTTTGAGTTTGATTTGAATTGGATTTTCAATTTGAAGCAATTTGAACTCTGCCTATTTTTTCTGGTGCTATAGGCCATGATAGCGCGATGCTACCGGTTGAACGGTAGCATCGAACCCTAGAGCGTTGTGAAAAAACCCGAGAGGGTGTTTTAGGGGATCAAGCAAGCCGGTGCTACCGGCCATGGTAGCCTAGTGCTACCGGTCGAGCGGCAGCACCGGCCTAAATGGCCGGTGTGAAAATTCCAGAGAGCATTTCTTCTGGCTTTGGGAGAAGGGCGGTGCTACCAGCGTGGGGGCGGTAGCACCGGCCCTGTTGAGCGTGAATGATCCAAAAATTGTGATTTTGGGAGTTTATTTGCATATCTTTTTGGACCTTACTATGTGATGGGTATTTCTTATTTTTGATGGTTGCAGGATGTCGGGTTTTGATCATGGTGAGGCGAAGGATGATCAGGACTAGGCGAGGAGCATTGGAGGTCCAGACAGTCGAGGATCGCCGGAAGATGATCGAAGACTGAGTCGTGGCAAGCCTAGAAAACAAGTAAGGGACGAGATGCTAGCTAGGAGCTGCTCGGATCAAGGAGGACCATTGGATCATGGTCTAGATGATATAGTAGTGGGTCTAGTTAGTATGCTTTGAAATGCAAAACATGTTATGTGTGTGGGTTTCAGGTTAGCCCATGTATGATTAAGTGAGTCCTAACCGTTGATGGTGGTCCTTAGGGTAGAAGGAACTCATCCAAGGGTGGAGGGTGACTCAAGAGTAGTATAAATAGAGGGGTAGGGGTTTCTTCCCCCTCTTAATGGTTTTTAAGGTTTTGGTGCTCCTTTGAGCTTTGCCCACTTGTTTGAGAGGCTTTGTAAACCTCCCTTCGAGAAATCCAAAACACTTTTCCTTATGCTTGAATTTCCTTTATGCATTTACATTATATCTTAAATTCAGCATTTAAATTCCGCATTTACATTCTTGCAATTTACATTTTTGCAATTTGGATTTGCCTCCCCTTCTTCTACATGTTTTGCTTCTTGTGCCAAGGATGGTGATTAATGGATGAATCTTCTTCAGATCATATCCCAATCATTTAGGCGAATCAATGCAATTTTTTTGAAAGAAACCGATCTCGTGTTCTTGAATGCATCATTCTTGTTGATCGCGTTTATGAGGTTTAGGACTTGTGTTCTCACTTGCTGTGACGTGTGGGAGGTCATCCAAGATCATCTTGATCATCAAAAGCCCACGAGCAAGTCTTAGATCAAGTTCTTAAGTTTTGCCTAAACTTGGTGTGTTCTTCCTTCAAAGTGAAAAATGTTGGAACTTTGACGTCAATTCTTGCAATTGATTGTTGGAATAAGTTCCTGACATCCTAAGGAAGGCATCTACCAAGTTTCGTGAGTTTTTGTCCAGCCGATCAAAAGATTCCTCAAAAGTGGCTTTTGGAGTTCGTGATATTCTTCCTACTATTCTTGAGTCTAGTGCTACCGACCTCATCCCAGTGCTACCGAAGCCTGGTGTTACTGGACTTACCCTGATCATACCGGAGCCTGGTGCTACTGATCTTGGACCGTTGCTACCGACCTTGAAGGATACTTGCTCCGTTTCATTTCCTTCTTTTGAGAGCTTTGGTTGAGGACTTGCTTGGATTATTTTGAAGGGGGAAATTTTATTTGGGATCATTCACCCTCCTCTGATCGCCATCTCAATCTTTCACCATATCCTTACCACAAATATATTATAATAAATTAGGTGTTCAGCTTCAATAGGAGGATACGAGATAGAGATAGGATGACACGTACATAAGTTTCAAACATTATCACCTAGTACAGGCACAAAAAGAAGCTATAGCATCCCACATCGAGTGCCAACTATATGAACTTGTAGCTTTTCGTGTGTGACATTGCATATATATAGGGCTGAAATATACATTTGCTTGGCTAGTACATGCATTGACCTCTGGCGATAAATCGTAAAAAGTTTAATTTAGAACAAAGAATGAAATATATATTGCTTCCTGTAAGTAGTGTAGGAGTATATATTAAGGTAGTAAGAAGCAGTAAATGCCCCCTGTAAGTAGTACAAATAGAAGTATAAATCACTGAAATAACTTTTATCAAACAAATCATACAAATGTAGATATATCTATATAACAATGTTAGAAACTAAATGAGAGCATAGCTGCAACAAGATAAAAGTGAGTAGTTAAGTATACTATAGGGTGGAGGAGGAGGTACCGATAGGGAGGAGGAGGAGCAGGTCACCGACAGAGGAGTTCGAGCGCCCGAGAAGGAGGAGGGGGTGGCCATTGTCGCCCTCACGGATGCTGGGGAGGTGCTCGCGGACGAGGTAGCCGATGGGGAGAAGAAGGTGCTCGCAGAGGTAGCCGATCGAGGAGGAGGTCGTCCGGGAGGAGTTCGTCGAGGAGGAGGTCCCCGGGGGCTAGGGTTTGCGGGAAACGAAACGCATGGGTCGATTTGGGCCACGAACCTCTATCAGTATGGTTTTATAGGGGTCTGAGGTCATATCACAGACGGTTCCTATTTAAAATTGTCTGTGAAATTAAATTACCACAAACGGATTGCATTTAAAACCGTATGTGATATGATCACAGATGTTTTTTAATTAAAACCGTTTGTGATTGTCTCACTAATGATTTCATTATAGAACCGTCAGTGATGTTCTTTATTATGGATGGTTTTACCCAACCGTCTTTGTTGAGGCGTCTAATATAAGCCTTTTTGTAGTAGTGATACTTATTTGCAGTAGGTAGTCAATTTGGTCACCTTCGGCCATACAGGAAGCTCTCATAATGTGTTCCCTTTAAAGTATTATTAACATCAACCCAATTGTCGACACGATGTAACATCCTAAAAATTAAAATAAAGTAAAAAAATGAAATTTTAGTATTTAATTATATTTATTGATGCCTTTTATGTATTTTCTGGATTTTCCTTGATTTTTGCTCTAATGGAAAAAATCTTTATAAATAATAGATGAATAAAAAATAAAATAATATATCAATAAAATGTGTATAATTCTAGATAATATCAAGAAATCACTAGAACCTCAATTCTAAATTTTAAAATAGTCATATCAATATAAATAAATCTGAAATGAAAGCCAATTAATGACTCTTCACAATAAACAGTAAATTTTCAGATTTAAATAACAATACTCCAACCTTATATCGAGCTAAACATTTAATATTGTCTTCTTACATGATATTTCTACCAACATTAAAAATATTAAGAAATAATAAATGCATTTGTTAATTATAAAACATTAAAAACTGAAAAGCTTAAATATGAAAATATCAATGTCAGAATTTTAGTAAATAAATTATACAGAATATCTAGATTTTAATTTTACTTAATGGTTATATGGCCAAGTGTAACTCCTATAAAAAGTTTTAAAATTTTTTGATAAGATTTTTGTCCTCTGATAAATCAAAAACAGAAAACTGAAATATGTGCACAGTGTATTGTCAGAATTGTTATAAATCCTACAGACAATATCTCAAGCTGAAATTTGTCAAGATAACCATCCTTATGCATAGTACACACCATAAAATTTTCATTAAATTTGCGACAAGATTGCTAACAATTCAATGCACTCAACCCGTTCTGTTCTTAGCCGGTTCTTGATTTTGTTATGCCTCACCTTTTCCTTCACCTACATGTGTGTCCCGAACCACTGTGTGGCCTACTTGCTAGCCAAAGACACTGCTCTTCTTCTTCCTCCAGGTGCTGGTGCCCCCGAGCCGAATCCGCGCCGTATGTAGCAACCGCCGATCGCTGTAGCTCATGTCATCCTCTGCCTCTTGTGCCACCCGTCCAATACCTTCTCACCACGACTTCGCCACGCGGCCGCCTCATCCGCACTTAGTGCTGTCCCCGCCATAACATTTCCTGTGCTGTGTAGTCAACTCATCTCGCCGAGTTCTCACCCGAGTCCAGGCTTATCCGCGCCAATTCTCGGCTACAAAAGTAGCCCTAATGCTCGTAGAAGCAACGCCATCACTTCCCCCATCCTTTAGCCATTCTCTAAACCAAGCGCCAAAAACCAGAAGCTCCCCCTCTGCAATTGTCGCCATAGCACAGAAAAGAGGAAGTTCACAAATTGAGCTCGCCTGGTAAGAAGTTTTCCAATTGTTTGAGCTTGGAGCATCTCTGAGCATCGCTTAACCCATCTCGTACGTTAATTCCAGCATTTGTCTCACAAAATCCGATGCCACGGTTTGTCTATCTTCCCCACGGCCGGCTCATGGTGGAGCGCTACCACAGTCCCTCTCCACTTCCTTTAGTAAGTAAAATGGACGTAATACCAAGCACTAATGCTTGCCAAACCTTCTCCCAAAGAAAATACTCTGAGATTTCGAGCTCTCACCTAGTCAGCCATGGCGCTGTCGCCCATTCACGGTGGCAGATCCCTTTCGGCCATCGCTGGTGGCGTGAGAGCCTACTGACGGATGCGCCTTGTCAAGCTCATGCTCTAGCTACCCTCGCCAGCGCCGGAGCGTCGCCGGAGCACAGTCGTCAGCGAGCCCTAATTCCTTCTCCTAGTTTCGACCACTGAGCGATGGGACCCATCTGTCAGTCGTTCGATTCCAGGAGGGACAAGCGCAGTCGCCAAAAGGTGCCTTCCAGTTTGAGAAGCGAATTTTTCTTTTTATTTCATTTTCCAACCCGAGCTAACTTTTTATGTGAATAACTTTCGCATTTTTAACACAAACTAAATGAACAAATTTTCTAAAATCATCTAAAATCATGTACTTTTATAATATACAAAAATATTTAAATTTAAACTTTGCTTGAATCATTCTCTATTAAAAGTTGTTCCCAAAATGTATTAAATATTCAAGAATGTATAATCTGTGCAAAAGAAATCCAAAAAGAATATAATCGAAATCCATATACTAGTATAACAGTAGGACTTCCAAATATGCCAAAAATATTTTAGAAATGAACTTGACTGAACTTGCTTTGTGAATAGAATATGGCAAATGTAAAAGATGTATGTATTCAGGTGCATATGTAATAGTAGTATTCTGATACATGTAAAGTATCTAATAGCTATATAAGGAAATGAATATGTACCAGATTAAGTAATTTATCATTATTGAAATGTTTTAATGAAATTCTCATGCGCACAAACTTAATATGCATATGATAAGTAACTAGCAATAGTATGCATACATCTATGTATATGTGCATATAGTACAGAATGGATCATAAAACTGATTTATTGTTTTTGAATAAAACAATAAAATGTTACATATGTGCAAATGAAATCTGAATAAAGAATATATGCTTTATCCATATAAAAGAATATGTATACATAAATATTTGAGATGTTAAAATGTATGTATAACCTCACAAATTAAGTATCAGAGTAGATAGGGATAATCTCAGTAAATTCTAAAAGATATGATAATAATAGTTAGCAAAAAGAACTAATTTGGATTAAGTAAAGACTTTAATCTTCATAAGCTTATAATCTATCGCGGCTAAATTCAAAGTAATGTAAAACTGGTTTTAAAACACTTCTAGGGTTATACCCTACTC